>CABFOQ010052522.1:0-15975 GCA_900660455.1 Gephyroberyx darwinii
TGAACCACAAGTGCCACAGTCATGTTGAATGATATGGTCCTCTGTGGTAGGAGTAGTACTAGAAGTAGCAGTAGTACATACAATATCTTATGTAGCCTATGTAGCGTACAACCACTGCAACCACTACACCACAGGCTAGGTAGTAAGACTAGCTTCTCTTAACTGTAGTGTTAAAGGAAAATTCCACCCTCAGATACTTACACTGTTATACATTATCAATCTGTGATGTTCAACGCATTCCAGGAGTTATTTTTTAATGAAGTTTTGTAACCTTTTTATTGTACCCACTTTCCCTCAACCTGCCTTCTCCACTTCTACCTCAGTTAGTGATTTCCTAAATTTCCCAGAATGCCTGTTGAGCGTAAAGATGGGAAGACTTCCCATTGCTCCAAACTGGAGGCATTTACACGTTTGTCTCGTTGGAAATCCCTTGGCTATTGCTAGCTAGCGCCATAGCAAAAACTTGTTGCAAGTTGCTTTGTCAACCAAACAAAATGCAGCAGGTACTTAATCAGAAACAGACTTGCAAAATTAGGGTGGCTTTTCCTTAACATTAGAGTTATTTAGCCCAGTCAAAAACTAAAATTAATCAACAGATGTATGGTCTAGATGTGGAAATCTCTTGATGTGAAAAGCTGTTTTGGTGATTATTGTCTAAATCCAACCACTTCACTACACTGTCTTTTGTCACCATCTAGTGGCCATTTGATGGTTTCCATTCCATTAGGATAATAGATTGCTGTAGATGCAGGCATCAGCTGTAACACTGTGAAATCTATTTGGGTCTTTGCTTGGAGGGAGAGTGGGAAACTTGACAGAACAGCACACATTGGTATCGGTACCGGCCTTCAAAAACCCATATCAGTCAAATCCCAGTATATACCATGTGCACTGCGGCTGCCCTGCTGGTCGTGTCAGGGCCTTTTTATAGTGGTAGCCTTCTCAACACCCTGGCACAAATGTTTTCTGGAGCGCTTTATCCTGGAGGGATAGGGTTACATGTGCACAGGCACATGCACACACTTAGACACAACAGATAGAGTTTTACAGATAGAGAATAAAACAGGGAACGTGCACGCAAATGAGTAGTCCTTTAGTCCTTTAAACACACACACACATACAGAGTGTGCACATGCAAGCAGTGACACACACACACACACACACACACACACACACACTATCCCTCAATCCCCCCTTCCTTACCCCTGGTGGGATCCCCAGTTAAATTAAGCCACGGGGAGTCTCTCTGTCGCTTCTCTCTCTCACTTGAAAGAGTAGCAAGACTGTGTGTGTGTGGGTGTCAGAGAGAAAGAGAGAGAGAGAGAGAGAGAGAGAGAGAGAGGGAGGCGCTATATGTATGGTGGTGATGACGGACTTTGGATTCACCCTCATTGACGATCTCTGTCTGTCTCTCTTCTTCTGTTGTTCTGTCTGGCTGTATGTCTGTTTTCGGATCCGTCTGACTGACTGACCAACGGGTTTGCCGTTCAGAGCGAGGTTGGATGATCATGAGCACCACCAGCTCCAGTGGCTTAGAAGTCCTCCTTTCGACTCTGCAGGTATGGAACTACAGTGTGTGTGTGTGTGTGTGTGTGTGTGTGTGTGTGTGTTTGTGTCCGTGCGTGTGTGCGTGCGCATGTGTTCCCATTCATTTGTGTTTTCACAATGAAGGAGATACAGAAATATAGTAAATGTATGTGACTGTGTGATGTGTATTGTTTCATTTTGTGTTATTAGTATTATTTTTGTATGGTTCTTGATTGTTGAACACAATAGTAATTTGTTTAAAATAAACATCACATATTTCCAATGCCTTTCATACTGAATCAGTATTGCCTGCATTTGAATAAAAGCAGCAAAGGCAAATTTAAAGCAAGATAATTTCATATTAGGAAACCACTAACATCCCATATGTTCTCTGTCGGCCACACAACACAGACACACTTCAGCATCCTTACAGCATAATGTGTAAAGACCATTCTCTAAAATAGAAATTAATAAGCATAAACTCACCAACCGACTAGGCTTTATTCCATCAAATTGGTTTGATGACCCATTCAAACACAAAATATACCATATAGTAATTGACTTGGCTCAGTGCCAAATCAAACATGCTGCAGTTATGCCATATCATCTGTACTAAGTATATATATAAAAATATAGAGTATGAATATATTTCTTTCTTTCTTTCTGTTAGGAATTTGCTTTGTCTCACCTTAGTTGAAATGATCATCAGGACAACCCTTTACAGCTCTGATAGAATTTTCTTATGCTATATGCTATAATCCTTGCTAACATTAAAGACAATCTGAAAACTGGTTTTGATATAATTTCCTTCTGACATGACCCTGGCAAGGATATATAGCTGAATTAAACTTGATACACAGTAAGCAGGATCAGCTTCTGGGGAGCTAGTTTGTATTTGATACTCTAAATAATCACACTGGTAAATAGTGACTTTGGCTAACTTAGGTCTATACATTGTACTGTAGTGTACTGTATATTATTATTATTATAAAAAAAATAGATACTTTCTAAGCATAAATGCTCACATTATTAAAAGAAAACTAAATAAAAGGACACCTTTGCTCCGTTTGGGCTGAATTGCCACACTGGCAAAAATATGCCCAGTATTTCTTAGTATCGGTTACCCAGATGTCTTATTTAGCTTGTATTTAGCAGTTCTGAATAATGTTAGCTTGTGTTATGGGTGCTAGTGTTAACATTAAGAAGTTATTTAACCCTGTCACAAGTTAGATTGGGTAACTGGGGGAAAGGCTAACGTTAACGAACAGATGGAGAAGAAGCCCAATGGTCTAATAAACCGTATTGAACTGAGGAATAAATTCACCACAGCCTGAGCATGGGTAATAGCTGAGTTAAACCTACACACTTCAGAAGAACTTTGGAAAACAACAACTGACATATTCTAGGTGTGTGATCATGTAAAGCCCTTAAATTTAAACCATTGACAATAATGTGAATGAACATACAATTTGAATATAACTGTGTTTGTCGCTTACGGCAGAGGTCCCCAACCACCGGGAACATATGCTAACCAGCCGACATTCATACACCATTCATACACTGTAACCCAAACAACTGTCAGTGTGTAGGCTAAGTTACTATTGTTATAGCTAATAGTGCTCTTCTGCATTTGTATGAAATTACATACAAATAAGATGTTCTTGAAAGGAGCTTGAATGCTTAAAATGCCAGAAGTTGGCTGCAGTATAACTTATTGGCCATTTTTGTTGGATGTAGTTATACGACGCAATTTCCTTGAATGACAAGAGTTCATTGAGTTCATATTCTTATCCATTTTAGTTCCCAAGCGTTTGAGAAACGCTGACATGCTATGGTCTTTGCCGAGCTATTGCTTAATTCAACTTGATACAGTGTACGTCTAAAATATCAGGCTCTGGTGCTGTGCTGTTGGCTGGTTTGAACTTGTGTATAAAAAGCATCAGGGGTGATGTTTGAGACCAGCTGGATCTGGATAGCTATGGTGAAAGAAACAGTGGAAGGGGGTGGGAGGTGGTTGGTTGGTGAAAGCAAATGCAGTTGCAGTGGTGGGAACAGATGATGATACCATGACACGTAATATGATGTGTGTTTGTGAGATAGAGCTAGCTAGACAAGATCGCTATCTATAGACATAGACAGCTCTCATGGAAATCTTAGGTACTGTGGCACCATGTAGCAGCAATTGACACATGTAGATTCACTCTATTTGGTCAAATTAAATTCTGCTGTCGGGTATGGTCACTGGTGGGAAACACAGGAATTTTTCAGTTTTGCTACTCTCTACCTAACTGACATAAGACAATAATGATTCAACACAGTGATGTATTTCACGTTTCTGCTTTGTTTGGAATAAATAGAAGAAGAACTGGGTAGTTAGCATAAGCAGAAATAGCCACCACGGCTGAACAGAAAAGAAAAGAGAGCCACCTACAGAAAATCAAAGGTAAAAGACAGTATCAATACAGTATCATTGAGAGTTGCACATTTACAAATTTTGTTCTGGTCTTGTGGTCTCTTTTTTCAAGATCTCACAAATCTGTAGGCTGAAGAAGTACTACACTGCACATTTTTGATCTCCTCTTATGAGGTAATTTATTGAGATATAAAAAATGTACACTGTTTGTGTCTGAAGATCTACTACACTCAATTTGGTGCAGACATTACTGTTTTTAAAAAAAAGCTGTAGATACCTGGAAAAAATTCCAAGTGGACTTTTATGGTCCTTGTTTGCATGTTCTCAACTTGTTTGCATGGGTGGTGTCTCATTAGAACTAATTCACACCACCACTGCAGCATTGATCAATTCCGCAAGAATATAATCAAACAAACTGCATCCTATCCTGAATGGTTGATTTTATAATTTGCAAACCTGTGCTTTATGAATAGTAGCGTTTAAAAAAAGTAAATGTTCAAGCTCTATTCATGACTTATGGCAATTACTGTTTCCATAATTGGTAATTCTATGTAGGTCTCTGTGGCTCTTCCAGCTGTCCTGGTTTTCATTTCCATCCAGCAAACCACCATTCTCTAGCTTTTCCTCAGCTTAGACTTAAGTCCCAGACTTAAGTCCTTAGTTGGTGAATAATTTAGTGCTAACACTTGTAATTCCTGTTGCTGAAGTCAGAGACAAAGTGTCGCTTCCCTTGCAACAGGGGTCTTAATGAGCAAAGTCGTTAGCTTACAGTGACTGGCCTGAAGGCAACAGAGATAGACAACATAGAAAAGGATAGAACAGAGTGGACGGGAATAGAAAAGCCTTTTCAATATGCTGCCAGGTTTATAACAACAACTGGCTGTGGCTCTGTAGACATAGAGCATATGGAATAAAATAGGACAGAAAAGGAACTTGTGCTGATGTATGTAATATTTGCCACAGAAAGTAATAAATGCCAAAGTGGAATTAAAATATCCCTGTACATGAAAATGTAATCAATGTAATAAAAACCTTATATTGTAGCATTTTTTTAAAATCCTGATAATGTAATTCTCTATTACATTACCTGGCAATTATAACATTAAAATACGATATAACTTGAATAAATGAATGTAATATAAATGGAATACAGTAAATTGACAGACAGAAAGTTATATTATTATTTTAACAGGTTTAATAATATTTTAAACCCTTATTAGAGGTGCATTTTACTACATTTTACAAGTTAAATTATCCTACAGTTTCATCACTTTATATTACGTTATCAATTGCTACAAGGCTAATCTAATCAAATCAAATCACATTTATTTGCATAGCCCTTAATCACCGTTACAGTCTCTAAGGGCTTCACAGTGCCCAACATGTCAAACAATAAATGGTTAGTACACAACATCCCCCAGCCTTGGACCCTCAACAGAGGACAAGGAAAAACTCCCAAAACCCCCATCTACAAAGATAGACAAAATAGGATAAAATAGAACCAAACAGTACAAAATAGAGCAGTATGGATTTAATTAGTCAACTAAACCTGTTGACAAACTAAAATTAACTAACATGACATAGCTTAAATAAATGAGGAACAGTTGTTTAACAAGTATGCATTTAAAAGTGGGAACTTCACAGTTGCTGCATCTATGTGATCTATCTATTCTAGAGTTGTAGCTCCATGCCTGAAGCACAGCATAGTGTAATTGGTGAGATCCATTCCCAGTGCTTTGTGGTGAGCTTTGAAATCCGAGATGCGCTTCATTAAAATCCCCATCCACCTGTCATGTGGTCATATCATAACTATTCTCCCTCTAAATGTAATGTGATAGGGCCATGGGCAGAAGCTGTACTGCATTCAGATTAGTTTAGAGAAAATTTCATAAAGCCGTGGCCACCTGTCTGGATAAACGCTGGGAATGGATCCAATGCCCATCACCTAGGATCTTTGTTTAAGTGGGATCACAGTAGGTCAGATAGTGATAGTTGTTTCCTGAGGCCAATCTGCCAACACATGTGGTGTTGCTCCCTAGCTTAGTTCAGGGTTTAGACTAAAC
The DNA here is from genome assembly GCA_900660455.1 of Gephyroberyx darwinii. Taxonomy (NCBI): domain Eukaryota; kingdom Metazoa; phylum Chordata; class Actinopteri; order Trachichthyiformes; family Trachichthyidae; genus Gephyroberyx; species Gephyroberyx darwinii. The sequence continues at coordinate 6,004 of CABFOQ010052522.1, forward strand.
AAGCAACTTGACTGATGGGTTGTTCTTTTTTTATTTAATGGGCATTTTTGCGATAACCAACAAAACAAGGACGTAACAAAGGACATACAAACATAGTGTGACAATTCTTAGTTGACAGTGACAACGATGCAACTCTTCTAGAAAATGTAAAAAAAAAAAAAGTAAAAAAGAAAACAGAGACAAAAGATTAAGGACAAGAAATAAAAAGGGTGGGTCTAGGGCAGGGTTGCCAGATTTTGAGAGAGAAACAAGCAACCCATACTGTCAAAATAAACAACAGGAGCACACCTCTTCAAGCGGGCCAGGGCACGGTTAAGTGAATGGTACAGATGGCCTAGTGTGAGTGCGCCCTTAAAGAGGCAGGTGGGGCGGAGCAGTTCTCCATCTAGTACTGTGGGGGGAAAGCATGGAGGTATTATTTGGGGACAACCCCAAAACAAGTGGGGGTGTTGGCCAACTTTAATTTCATCTGTGCATTGGGTGAGATAGTCTCACTTATTTCTCTGCATTGGGCAGTCGAAATGAGGAGGTTCTAAATTTTGGAAACAAACCCAAAAAACACAACCTGCGACTGCTAATCGTTTAAAGCAGCGCTTTCCAACCTTTTCTGACTCATGGCCCACTTGAAAATCTCAAAAGTGTTTGCAGCCCACACATCCAACCACAAATAATTCTAGCCAAGCAGTGCAGTCTCAGAACATGTTAATTTAACAATCAAAGCAGCTGTCCGTCAGCACCACATAGCAAACGAGCACGGAAAGGGGCAGCCCTCTCACAAATCAACCATAATAACTCAAATATAAAAACAACGGAACCCTCTTATAGTGAATTTCATCCGACAGGCGTAAAATTGTCAGACCCTGTTCAGCATGTAGCCTACTCGCCAAAATAGAATAATTTCAGTATAGAGGGCAAAATGCACACGTTCAATACAAGCCAAAGTGCACTAATTCAACACAATACAAACAAATATACATCACAGACAGCTGTAAATCCGACATGTAAGCCAAGCAACAATTATTTCGACACAGCCAAAAGACATAATTTCAATGCAAGATGAAATTTTATAATTTCAACAAACGATTGCACTTTTCATACTTACAGCACCTTATCATCAAGCTGCAGTCTGTCCAACAATAAAACAGTGTTGACTCACCTAATGAATGAAGGCTGATGTTGCATGGCAGACACCAAATGTTTGATGTCTGGCTGAATTGCCGTATTGCCTGTTTGATATTGCTGTATTGCCTGTGTGATATTGCCGTATTGCCTGTTTGATATTGCTGTAATGCCTGTGTGATATATGATGTGATATTATATAATCTACGCCGTAGATAATTGAATCTTTACCGCCCTGGTAATTTATCGCTTTATTTCTTCTTCCCCACGAATGGACCGAAGCTCTCTGATTTCAGAATTCTGAAATCCTTTCCAATTCTCTGTTGTTATTTGTTCTATTCGTTCATTGTTGAAACGGTCCTTGTTGTGAACTGTCTTGCATACTAATGCACTTCTGATCTTAACCAATGAGGTTCCCGTCAATTTGCATAACCCTGTTCACACCGCAGCTGAGCCGAGTCCGACCCGGGAATAAGGTTCATGGACCCGGGTCTGATGACCCAGGTTGACCCATTCACACCAACGCCTGACCCGGGAATAACCCGGGTCATTGCGTGGGTCTCTTTCTGGTCATTGTTGATCCACCGAGGAAGACCATAGTGGACAAAGAACTTCTCCCAGAGGACCTTAGCAACAGTTCTGGTCCTTGCTGGGATAGGCCTGAGCATAGTGGTTGAAGTGGTCTGTGATGACAAGGATATTACTGAGCTTTTGGAATTCCTGAACACTCCCTTCTCCAGGCTGAGCTTGTCCCAGGACATCAGGAGGATAGTCTAGTCAGGCTCAAGAGCGGTTCTTGTGGAGAGTTTCTTCCCAGCTCTCACAGCCTCCATAACCCTGAAGATGCAGTTTACTGGGATGCTTTACTTACGGTGTGCTCAGGGCTTCAATCTTTTCAGGGTTGGGGGAAATACCTTTATCTGACATAACATGACCAAGGTATTTGATGGTGGTCTGGCTGAACTGGCACTCTAGGTGGTCCAGCACCTTCATAAGCCGCTCCTCATGCTCTTGCAGAGGCTTCCTTCAGGTCCTTCATACAGACCAAGACCTCCAACAGGTTTATGTCCCCCACAGCTTTCTCTCAAACTGGCATTCTCTCAAACTAGTAGAACCCCAGAGGACAAATGAAGGTGGTCTTTTCCTTATCTGCTTCACTCATGGGGATCTGGTAGTAACCACTTCGCAGAACAAGGACAAAGAACCATTTGCTACCAGCCAGGCAGTCCAGTACATCATCAACCCAGGGGAACAGTGTATTGATCAGGCACAGTTTGGTGATTCAAAGTCTGATAGTCCACACAACCGGATAACCTTCCAGACAACCACGATGGGAGATGCGTATGGACTTCAAGAGTCTGAGATGATGCCAGCCTCCAGCAAAATCTTCCAGGTGCTTCCGGCCAACCTCTGGTCTGGCCCCCTGAGGCCTTTCAAACACTGACTACTTAAGATGGCAGAGCTACAGAGGCAGAACTATGTTAAGCCAGTCCTTCCAGGTACAGCTAATTGCTGCAATACTTGCAAGAGCTTGCAATTTTGTCCAATACTTGTCAAAAAAATTGACACAATGCTTGCACATTTAATACTACATGTTCGGGAGGTTGTGTTTTTTTCATATAAATATGCAACTTGCACCATTTGCTTTCTTGTTATCCTGAGCCTTTATTGTTTTACCATGCAATCCCTATTTAATAAAAATTAGCCTTTTCTTAACTGAAATAAAGGATCAAACCCAACAACCCAAAACTGCCCACCACCAATAATCTTATCCTTATAATCAAGCATGGTAGTGAGAGTGTAATGGTCAGGGGTTGCTTTTCTTCCTCTGACCCTGGACGACTTGACATCACTAAGAGAGTCAATTCTGAGGGATACCAGACAAATTTAGAACGGAACATCAGTCCATTAGTCCGAGACCTAAAGCTGGGCCAAAAGTTGCCGTTCCACCAAGACAATGATCCTAAGCATTCAAGCAAATTCACTAAACAATGGCTGAGGAAGAAGAAGTTTGGTGTTTTGGATTGGCCAATTCAAAGTCTAAACTAAGTTAACGAGTTGACTGAGTTTTGTTAGGAGGAATGGGTGAAAATACCTCAAGAAAGATGCCAGAGACTGATCAGTGGCTATATATATCGCTCCTTTAGTCATTGCTGCTAATAGAGGTGCCACAAGTTAATGAAGGAGTTCACAGATTTTTTGCACACACGGATATTGGATTTTTGTTAAATAAACTGATCTGATTTATATATTTTTTTTTTAATCAAGAAACCACATAGAAACGAATCCTACCAGTCTCCCAACAAGCAGATCTGTGCCACAATGAAACACTTGCTGCTTATCCAAGCCACAGTCTTTGCTCTGCTTTTGATTTGGCTGCATGAGGAAGTGGTGGGATGCTACAGTTAAGCTAATAGGCATCTTTTACATAACTTCTCCCGTAATCAGAGTTGCTGTTACCTCTCTGTTTGGCAACACAGTCTCTTATTACAGTAGCTAAACACAACACATTGCATGACTGCAGATTTTTGGCCACTGAAACAGGCTCTCTGCATACTACATAGTAAGCTATTTAAATCAGACAGATTATTGGCCAAGCAGATAGGTCTCTTCATGCAACACACTTTTAAATTAGAGTGATGATTGGCCTTCCCAAAATATTTCTGTTTAACCTGCAGAATTTAATCACGTATATAGTTGGCTACCTCAGCAATTCACTTTATATGGAACTGTTTTAGGATTTAGGATCTAGGTGGCGCTGCAAAGTGAAAGAATATAAAGTGAACTAATCCTCAGTACTGCAGAGAGAAGCATTGCGTCACCAACTTTGAACAAAATGAATGATTTTAATCATATAAGCAATTTAGTGATTACAACTCTTAAAATGCCAAGGTAGGACACAACTACTTGCCAGACTTTTGGTTTGGGGTTGACATGGCAATGTTTGGTTTACTGCAGTCTGGCTTTGCGGATGTTAGCATACGACACACATCTGACCAATCATATTTGCATTGGTGATCTCAGTCATCATTCCCCTCCCCTTCTGCTCTCTTTGTTGTGTGTGGGCGCTTTTTAAAGTCTACGTGACCCTGCTACCTAATTTATCAGCTAAATCAGACAACAGATGTCCGTTAGATGGCAATTGAAATGAGAGTATGTCAAACCATAAAATGTGCCTCCCACCTGCTAAAATGAGCAATGCATTTTTATGGGATAAAATAAAAAAAGTGACTTTTTTTGTCACAGGGCCATTAATTCACTAAACCCTAAATCTAATATCATTTACCACCAAAACTTCCAAACCTGCTGATATCCACTAAATTTCTGAATGATCACTGACAATTTATTATTCGGTCAATGTGATAAACACGGCCAAAGTACAAGTATAGTCTTTGTCTGTGCGTTCATTTGTGTATAACACTGATCAAATTTTGACTAAATTTGTCAGAATGATGCATCTCAAGACTGCATTCATGCTTCTTATTGGCTGATGTAATAAATAAATAAATATATCTACCATGTTCTGTGATGAATCAATTCCATTCAAATTTTTAAATGTTCAGCATATTCAGAATTGATTGACTGATCTGATTTATATATTTTGCACAATTTGAAGCAAGGACACAGATTTTCTTGAGAAAATGAAAACCTTTCTTGTCATATTATTTTTATATCAGATGTCTGACCAGGGACCTCATTCCAGTGTGGTGTCAGAGGATTTTACTCAACAGTTTCAGGGGTGTTATATAAGATTATTGGCACCCTTGTATTTTATGCAGATAATGTCCAATATCTTCTAAAATAATTGTATTGAATTGTAATTGTATAATAATAATACAAACTTCTTAACATTGTGAAGTGTGGAAACAGGAATACCAAGGTCTCTAGAGATGGCCTTACGAAGGCTTATGTTTGGTGATAATAGTTTTTCTGACATCCTCAGACAGCTCTTTTCTCTTCACCATTTACACAGATGACCAGTGAGGCAGAACAGACTGTTTTATCACTTTAAAATGGATGAAATAGTTGGTTAATTTATACCTACTACCTGTCAGTTGAGTTGAATTACACTGCAAATGAGAATCTATTTCTTTCAACAATTGATTTGAACTGTTCTAAAGGGTGCCAATAATCATGGCCAATCAGATTTTTTTTTTTATTCTTATTGTTTGATCATGTGCCGTTGTAAATTGGTCGATGATCTTATGCATGAAAATGGCAAACTTTAAAGATACCCTTGATGCAACAATAAGAACCAACAGCATCCAGCCTGTGTGCTTGCAAAGCGAGTTGCTGACAACCTGTTGTCAGGCCTGTTAATGTGAAAGTGTACCCCCAACTCGAGTGAGTGGAATTCGGTTCATGTGGTGCTAAAAGACTATCATCTTCAAATTCTGAGCCTTGCCCATGACTCCAATTTTTCTGGGTGTCTACCACTGCGTCAAACGCCATATGTTTTGACCCGGATTGAAGGCAGGATGTAGAAAAGAACAGTCATTTGTCCAGACTGGCCAAGGCTCTAATTTTATGTCAATAGTAACCCTTCTTTCAGGTTGTGGCAAATCCAGCCCTTACCACCAAGAATCCCAGGGTGCATTAGAATGATTCCACTCCAAGTTAATGCTTTGTAAATTCTGCCTCGAGTCGGACCTAGAGTGGGATGAGGGTCTCCCACTCCTCCTATTTGCCGTAAGAGAAACCACGCAAGAGTCCCTAGGGTTTAGTTATTGAATAGCAGCAATATCAGTATCGGTATTGGCCGTCAAAAACGCATCAAACTGTTTAAATCCTAGCACACATATCAGATGTCTTCAGCTTTTGTTTTTTTCTGTTTGTTTTTTTTTACAGTTAAAAAGGCAGTCTTTCAATACTATTTTGTTTGTTTGTATCTGTCTGTCTCTGCAGAATGCAGGGGACATTGAGAGCACCCTGAACATCCTCAATGTTCTGGATGAACTGCTGTCGGCTGGTAAGCTGTGATAACATCAACACTTTTGACCCTCAGATTCTTTTACACTGCAATGTATAATCAGTCATTGATGTTCAATGCATTCCAGGAGTTATTTTGTGTTCAAGTGTTGTAATTTAGTTTTTTGTTGTATCCACATTACCTCAACCTGCCTCGACCACTTCAGTTAGTGAATTGATACATTTGGTGGAAAAAGCAATAGCGATAGCAGAGTGGGAGTTTTCCAGTTTCAGTTGAGAAAAACCCACTTACGCAAAATAAACTTCTTGTGGCCAGAATTTTGCATTCTGATCTACTGAGGCTACTGTTGGTGGAGAAATTGATATCTTTTCCTCTTCTGCGATGGATTTCTCCCTGTATCATTATTGAACATCCGTGCAAAATGGTGGGTCTAGAAAGAAGTCTTTGCTGTTTGGTTCTGAGAGGATACCATTGATGTTTTAAATGGCTGAAAATTTGTCTCCTATCAAACTCCATTGTAGCTGCGCTGGAAATATCTAGACATGACGCCATGTCATCTACATTTGGTCAGTTATCTGCGGGAATAACAAAAATATACCACCAAACAATAAAATGGCCAATAGCTGTGATACAACAGTGTTAAAGTGTTTTAAGGTGGATGTTTTCTTTAGTATGAAATTATCATGCAGATTAATTATTATATTTCCTTGCTGAATAATAGAAAAAATATTAAAGAAAGAACTGTCATATGCTGAAAAAATGAAAATACCAAGGCATAGATTCAAATGGGTTGCTTAGATTTGCAATAACAGGAGATTAAATGTTTCAGTGATGTGGTTAAAATCGAAATAAATTGGTACTACTACTGCTAATAATGATGATAATAATAATAATAATAATAATAATAATAATAATAATCATTTAGATTCCATTATTCTTTGCTGTATCCTATTGCAACAACCTAATTTTCACCCATTTCATGAAAATCACCAGTTGTATTTTTTTCACAACAGCGATATGCTTACCTATCAATTACCCTGTCAATAACCAACCATTTGCTCTCCTCTCTCTCTGTTTAGGCACAGATCGTCGTATCCACTATATGATCAGTAAAGGTGGAAGTGAGGCCTTGCTGACTGCCCTGGTCAGCACCAGCCGCAGCTTCAGCCCCAACTACACCATACTACTGCCTCTACTGCACCTACTGGCAAAAGTTGGACTTAGAGGTGAGGATGGCTGGAGAGAGAGAGAGAGAGAGAGAGAGAGAGAGAGAGAGAGAGAGAGATCCAGTGGAGCATTGGCTATTCCCTAATAATGGCTAAATATGTAACAATCAGGCTGCCGCATGCCCACTCATCTTTATGCTATTAACTAGCACTAGCTGATAAAAGCTATTGTTGGTACAATTTAAGAGGATTGACGCTAATTAGCAAAACGTAGGCTAACTATGTGATCAGGCTGGTCAGATTAATGTTAGATATTTTCTCACAATTTCTTTACAATTTCTTTAACGTTACCGGACAGAATAAGCTCTAGTGAAGTTAACGTCATTTGCTTACCCTGGAGCAATGGTTGGAGAACATAAGGAGCGAGGCTCCTTTCAGTGTTGTTTCTGGTTGATGATGTCATGTTAATGTTAATGGTGCATTCGATTGTACTCGGAAGTCGATATTTCCGAGTCAGTGTTCCCGACTTCCGATCTAAATGTGTTCCAGTGCATCTGCTCGGGAAAACATGGATGCCCACAGCAAACTCATGTTTGTATGGCAAGTATCAGAATTTTACAAGCATCTAAAGAGGACCTACATCAACTACTACATTCGCCATTAGTGAAGAGAAACGGCACATATCAGTGAACTAGTAATGTTAATGTTAAACCACGCGCTAATAAAGACTTCTCATAATCTCGTAACGTTGAGAACTAATCAACCGAATTACGTTACAAATGTAAACTACAAAGTTGTTTCAACATGTTTTCATAACAAAAATGACATATGAAGTAAAAGTGAGCCAGATCATTTGGCTCAGCTCAGCAATAAGAGCTGGCTCTTTCGGCTCCCAAATGGCTCTTCATTCAGTAGCACTTCTAGCTTTTTAAAGTCAGCCAAATTAAGCACTATTTGACCTAAATTGTGCCCAGTAGTAACAAGTTACATCCTTGCGCGTCACTTCGGCTACACAGTAATACCATAGTTACTTTCCCATTGGTGCAAGAAATAAAGAAGCAAGATTCTTCATCTGCAATACATCAAACTATGTTCAAGGTCATATTGCTGATTAAAAAGCGGGATATGGCAAGAATAAATATCGTATATATAGTATGGATAATAAATAAATCCACAACACTATACAGAAATATATTTAAATTTATTTTATATGACATAATATAAATCTAAAAGTATATTGCTGCTGCTGACTAGTCATGCATTTCTTTTTTCAGGATTTAAATGTGCCCACTGGTTGATTAATCACAAAAAGCACATAACATGTCATATAATAAGACTTCACTGCAATTTATTCAGTCTATTCGAAATTGCGTACATCACAAGCGGCAATGTGTTGGGCATTTGTAATCTAAGACTCTTATTTTGTATGAAATATGTTTGATTATTTGTGGGCTTTTATTTTGAAGTATCCCGGGAAGAAGTGCTCGCTCCTAAATTCCGCTGTAAAAAATCTCACTATTCTTGCTGGATTTGGCTCTAAAGTACTATTACCAAACAAGTAAGAAGTTTTTTATTATTATATTCAACTCATAAATTATAAGATTACCCTATAATTCTATTTTGTATTAATTTACAAAACCCCCCCCCAAAAAAACAAAACGGCTCTCAGAGTGTGTCGGCTCCCATCGTTCACTTAAAAGAGCCGGCTCTGAGAGCCGACTCCTTCATGTACGACACATCACTACTACCTGTGTTTGTCCCAATAGACAAGATATGGTCTCATCAGTTTCCACTCTCTGTTTCACTTCTGCCCATTTCTGTGCAGCGTTCAAATGGCAATGGCTAGATGCTTCTGGAATCCCCTGTCCTTTTCTAATGCTGCTTTCCAATAGTAAACCCTGCCTTGGTAAAAACAATATCAATAATAGTTTTCCTATTTGTGCCGGAAAACTTGCAACAGGGGAAGCAGAAGCATGTGTCTAGTCTTGTAGAGTATTCCAGCCACAGCCGTGACCAATACCAGCTTGGATTAAACAAGCGTTTGGCTAAACATTAGTTTAGGAAATTATTTTAATATCGGTTGGGATGGTGCGCTAGGGTCAGTAGCAGCATGGTGCGAGGTGGGCGGGGAAGGTGAGCTGCTTGAACCGGGGACTTGATGCGAAGCTCATTTCTCAAGTGTGACAGGCTGTGACAAACTCACTGTAAAAGTGACAGCAAAGTTTCGATTTTTATACTGTCACACTAACCAATCAGAAATGAGGACAATTTGAAATTGCCGATGCTCCTACAGCACACAGTTACAGCCAATACACTACATGGGTGATTTGTTTTGATTTGTTTTAATTTGGCCAGCTGTCTTCTCTACGGGGAAAAGCCAACAACAAACCTTCCTCCGGCGCATGATCATGTTTTGATTCAGATGCGCTGTAGCTCTACAATTAAATAAGATTTTACAAGATTTTTCAATATGTGGCAGTCAATGTTGATATTGTGACGGGTGCCACAAATAAATCAATGTATGGGAAACACTGGGACTCGTTAACAGGCGGCTTGCTTTGTGGGTGGCTTGTAATAATTATATTTTAAAGGCTCATTATTACAGGTTTGTATTTCTCTGTAATGTAGCACAGTGTTAACAATGTTACTTATAACTTTCTTTCTCAGCCCTGGAACTCAAACCATTTTCTGATGCCCCAAAAAATATATATTTAAATAATTACATTAATATCATAAACGTGCAACGACCAGTCGACT
>CABFOQ010052526.1:0-15654 GCA_900660455.1 Gephyroberyx darwinii
AGTTTTGTCGGCAACTTCAGCCTTTCTGAATTCTCCCAGTAGCTCCTGCAAGCATCCAACATCAAATATGCAAAGAAAGTGTCACGTTTGTGCAAAAGAACAAGTGCAGATTCTGAAGTGTGTCAGCCTTCAGAGCCTCTTGATGCCCATAGCACTGTAGCTCTAACATGGGTGTAAAAAAAAAAAAAGAGAGAGAGAGACATCCTGACTGTATTACCCACTTGTTGAAAAATAAACAGTTTAGTTAGCTCTGCAACCCCAGGAACAGAAATTACCTTTGTCTTTCACCAACAAGAACATATGGGAACTGAGATTTTAACAAAAGAGAAGGTGTCACATGCACCTCCAGTGAAGATGGGGTGATTAAAAATATGTATTGAGATTGCTGTTACGTAATACACTGATCTGCATCTGACTCATGACTCTAAATCCCACCCAAACACACACACACACACAAACACACTTACCTCGTCTCTCCTCTATTTGAGTTCGGTGCCACTTGCAACACAAATTATGACCAATCGATTATCAGAAATTGACATCTGTGAAGTTGGGGAGAGGGAGAAGGAGAGATGCGCCAAACGGGTGGATCAAAGAGAGAGAAGGAGAGAATGTCGGAGGGAGGAACAGATCAGACGTCTGCCAAAGGGCATACAATTTGAAGCTGCGACTTCTGATTTGTTTGCTTTTATCAGTCCCTGATAAATTGGGTCAAATAGGCGAGGAGGAAAAGTGTGATGAAAAAGAGAATAAAGAGTCTCTTATCTTTTCAACAGGGGCTTCAGAGAGAGAGAGAGGGAGAGAGAGGGAGAGGGGAAAAACTGTGTGTCAATTAGCAAAGCTTCTCCAATCTCCACACTTGGTTGCAGGAGTTTGAGGTTGTTCCAAGGAAAACAATCTACTGTTTAATCCAAACTCTCACATCAGCAGTCGCACGCTTCTTTACTGGGCATCTGCCAGCACACAAACACACACAAACACAAATGCATGCACGCATGAACACACACACAAATACATATGCCTGCACACACATACTGAAAATAGAGCTGGAATGGAAAGACTAGGCTGGTTTCACAGACACGGATTAAGACTAATCCTATAAGAAATGTTTTGGAATGCAGATTTCCATTGGAAGGAACTTTTTAAAATCGAGAACTATTTTTAGTCTCAGATTAGACCCGATTTCATGTCGGAAACTGGCCCATTAGATGATTACTGGTTATTCAATCCGCCCCCAGTAAGTGGTTCAAGGAAAGACATTAGCCTACCTGCACCTGCATGGCATGCTTCCTCACTGCAGCCTGACTCAGTGTTGACAGTTTTGTAGAATTTTCTCTTTCTCCAAATTTTGGATTTAGATATTTACAGTCATGACTGAAAGTGTGTGCAATTATAGAAATGTTGCAATACTTGTCAATGCAAATAAATAATCTATATTTATCAATTTCATTTGTTTGTTTTTTAGGAGGAAATTGTGCATGTAGTAAAATGAAAACAGTTTAAAGGGAATTAGCTAAATATGTGATCCTCCTCTTGCCTTAGCTAAATTGAGTAGGTGAGTAGAATCAGGTGGTAAATAATTGGATATGAAGTTAACCAATCAAAGGCGCATTGGTTTGACACGCCTGGCTCAGTATGTCTGTGTGTACTTTGGTGGGGAGCTCTGCCGGTCAATGTAATTTGAGCAAAACTAGAGGAACACGTTATGCCTGATTTTAATTGGTCAGTCCTAAGTGTCGCTCAGGCACAGGGGAAGCTCTGAATAGATCCTAGGCCAGGAAGGACAACATATTGCTTCAAAAATGGGGCTGTTGAGCACTACATTATCTCTGGGTGTGTGAGTCTGTGCTTGTTCACACTTGTAATTACCCTCTGTACAACCAGGACAGAACAAGAGCAATGAGAGAGACAAGAGATGAGAGAGGGAGAGCAATGAGGAGAGAGACAGCACAAGGAGAGGACAACAGACAGGCACAGCAGGAGAGAAGGAGGTGGGAGACAGATGGATTTGAGCACTTATTGTACATCATATATAGTCTTGAAGATTTTGTATATTTATTTTGTATAACCCAAACTGAAAAAGAGAGACGAGGACAGAGACAAAGAGATGAAGGGAGGAGAGAAACAAGAGGCAACAAGAGAAGAATTCAGAAGGGGAGAAGTGAGACAGCAACAGATAAGACAGACAGCTCACTACAATGTATCACTGTCAGCCTGTCCAGACTGCTGTTCAAGTCTTTACTATGCTGATTCATTTCGACCTATGCATGTTCACGTCAAAGTGCACCAGATGAATTTTGCTTCTTGCTTCCAGGGGAGGATGCCCCCTGGGCCTCCTACTATGGTTCTCTAGCTGCCTCTGGGCTGAGCCCCGGATGTTCTGATATCCTAGCAACGCCCCTGGTCAAGGTCTGGAGCTGGGCTTTTCCCTCTGGACCTGGACGACTCGACATCATTAAGGGAAGCATGAATTCATGAACAGAACAGAACGCCATCAGTCAGAGAGCTAAAGCTGGACGGAAAGTGGATGTTCAACAAGACGATGATCCTCAACATTCAAGCAAATCTATCAAAGAATGACCCGGGAAGAAGAAGTTTAGTGTTTGGATTGTCCAAGTCAAAGTCCTGGCCTAAATCCAGCTGAGATGCTGTCAGGACCTGAAGCGTGTTCATGTGAGACCTCAAACCTCACTGAGTTGGTCGAGTTCTGTAAGGAGGAGTGGGAGGAAATCCCTCCAGGAAGATGAAGAGACTGATCAGTGATCAGTGGCTCTAGGAGACGTTTACTCCAAGCCATCACTGATAAAGGAGCCACAAGTTATTGACTGAAGGAGTTCACATATTTTAGTACACAGGGATATCAGAGTTAAATAAACAATTAAAGTATAATGAAAATCTTCGTTATAATATGAGGTTTAGATAAAGATATTATAAGTTTATTGCTCTAAAATAATGGCCTAGATTCTTAAAGACAAACGTGTTGAAATTAAACAGGATGTGTTGACCCTAACTGATACACACATGGATGTGTTGGAAAGTGACTCAGCATGCATTAAAGATGGCTTGCTCGTAACAAAGTGTCATTTTCAAACACATCTTCGTATCAAAAGACAGAAGAGAAGAAAGCGCTCCTGGGAGACAAAATGAAAACAAAGATCAAAGCATGCTGGGAAGGTTCTTTGTTCTGCACAAGACAAGACATTTTGGAGACATGTATATGTACTGGTTCCTCTCTTTGTGAAATCTGCTTGTAAAAACGCTCGTTACCGACACTCCTTAAGACGACATGTTATGTCTTATTTCATCTCATCACAGTTTTAGCCTCTTTACACTGGCTGCAAGTTCATTTTCTTGTGTCGTGTCTAGTTCCTGTCTACATCATGCGTCAACATGTTATTTTATAAGGTGCTACATGTATGTAGCATTTTAACATCATTACATCATCAAAAAAGACCTTCGCCAAGAAGCCTCTACACTTACATGGTGTGCCAATAGGCCGATTTTCAACAGAAATCTGCTGGATTGCTTTACGACACAAAACAGAAACCGCTTTACTTTGTAAATAATGCACAACTTTATTCCATTTCCACTATTCTAACTGCATAGTTTCAATATCACGTTAGCTTACCTCATCCAAATTTGCTGTTATCAAGGGCTGTTATCACCTCTTACACTTCTTGCTCTACAAAACAAATTCACATGGAAGTTTTGTTGAACTCCTACAATCCTAGTATTCAACAAGACGAGATTATGACCTGATTGGCTAGATCCCCCGCTGCACACTCCCCCCCCCCATTTATGTGCATGCCTTGCCTTCTCCCGATTTCAGCTGGCAGTGCCAAATTCAGCTCACAACGATGTGATTGACACATACATACATGTCCACACAAACACACACACACACACACACACACGACATGCAGATATGCACGCTTTAGAGATGAAGCTACAATGTGACATTGCTGACAGACCCCCGAAGCAGAGCAGCAGCAACATGAGAGAGAAGTCCCTTTTCATCACACAGAGTAGGACGAGAACATTGAGCCACATGCCTCCAGTTTGATAGACTCCAAAAATAACTTGGTAAATCTCTGGAAAATGGGATTCCTCCAAATAAGGTGAGGACTTCTATGCTACGCTGTGCTGCCAGAGAAGGCTGCCAGGGGAAGAGGATCCTAAAGGATGACTCTGTTCTATAAGCTAGGTAGCAATACAACTGAGATGTAGGGCAAGCTAGTACTCCTATCCTTATGTATTTGTTTTACCTTCATTCATCCTTGGAAAGTTGGTTTCAGCACACCCTTCATCAGCAATGCCCTGCCTCACATTCATACCACACCTGGGAGCTGCCCAGTACAACCCACAGTCTAAAGCTTGGTTCGTGCTTTCTTTGTGGCTAGACGTGCACACAGACATGGCATCCGCGTACCTTGGCATTCATGCTTCTCGTGGTCACCGCAGCTTGAAAACTCCGGTACTGAAGTTAGAAAATTCAGTTCCCCACAGGAAAAAAAAACACCGTAAAGAACCAGCGGTTTTGGTTCCTCTTCATTGTGCCAGTCCTGGACTGAGGCACATTTACATGACTGTAAAAATTTCACGTGGTGCGCAACATTGAGTACGATTCACAAGTGCAACCAACACGCCCAGTCGTTTTGTTGCATCACTGCATCATGACTGTGTGCACTCCGTTGCATCCATTTCCAGGTGAAGCATGAACCAGCTGTGATAATGTTGACTGCTGAGTAGCTCCACTGGAACAGTTAGGGGTTAAATGACAATCAATCAATCAGCCACATCAGCAGTTGTTAGATGGAGGATGTGTCGGTATGAGGTTCACAAACTTTGTCGTACGTCATACCTCTCTCCCATCTTCCCCGCCTCTCTCAACAGGCAAACTAAAATCTAATACAGCAGAGAAAACCATACAAATGATCTTAAAAACAGGCCTCATCCCAAAAGCTATTCAATCCATCACAAATGAATCTGCACTAAAATAGTCTCAACCGGATGTTATCTTTTCAACAAGCAGCCTTCCCTCCCTCGCCAATAGCAGGATTAATCCCAGACAACCCAGATGCTGAAAGGTGAGCCGCCCGCCCCGTTCGCCGCTCATAAATTCATATCAAACCAGGAGATTAGCTCGACTAGGCCTCTTAAAGAAGGCGGAATGGATATGTTCCAATTTAATCCGATCGGGTGGATGTCTCAGATCACTGGGCCAGGTATGTGGGTGTATATGCCTCCGTGCGAGTGTGTGTGTGTTTACCCCAGAAAACAGGATTGATCGCGACGACAGACACGGCGAGTCTGAACCAGCAGCAGGGGAAGGAAGGATGTAGGAAAGCGGTTAATGCCTTCAAGCTCTACACCTCTACTTTCATCGCTGCAATACACTCTCGCTCCCCGCCCAAGTAAAAGACAAGCCCTTACCACGGGAGTGTGAGGGCGGGCTCATTTTTACAGTTTACATTTACATCCTTCAACTGGGTGACCTGGGTTCAAGCCCCCGGGCGCAGCAAGCATCCTCCCTGCTGAAATGTCATAAAGCACACCGATTCCCTTCCACCTCCTCCGTAGCTGACCTCGACCTCTGACCTCTCTGTGGAGGAGGGGGGCAAGAGAAAAGAGAAACTTCCTATAGGGATCAATTAAGTATCGTATTATTATTCAGGCATGTAGCTGATGCTTTCCTTGCACCGGTTGCCGTTGCAACCAAGTGAGGAGCAGAACAGCATGAACAAGTAAATAGCAGCCAGCAGTTTAAATCCACACTGACGGTCGGGGTCAGAGAATGCAGCGTGCAGACAAAAAATAATAATAAATCAATCACACTGACTCAGTTTCAATGATGTTTCGCAGGTTTACCCAGCCTTCAAACTGTGACTATTAACTGTGACTCAAAATTGGACTAATAGTTGCTGTATTTTTGTTCAGGACACCAAATAATTTATGCTGTAAATTGAACCAGAATTAGTATAGCTGATTAAAAATGATTTTTCAGAGCATTAAATTGCATTATGTTTTACAACCTATCAAATGTTTTTCTAATTATGGTTTCGATACTACACAAAAAGTTAGCACTCACACTGAAAGATGATTGGTCCCTGTTTTTTACCTCAGCGACATTGTTCGGGTTATATCAAGACATTAACTAAAGCAACACTGTCGGGTGTTCACTTGCTCACAGTATGGGTTCAGTGTCTTGCTCAGAGATCAAACACACACACTGGCTGATGCAGAGATCAAACCTGTGACCTTTCTGTTTGGGGACAGTGTCTCTAACCATTATTTTTGTGTTAAATGTATTATTATTTGAATGTCTTATTTTAGTAGTAGGTCCACACTTCTTCAAGTAGTGGTGACAACAGATTGTTATATGGTAGGACTGGAACCCACCACTGGAGAGGGAGAGGGAAACATTCACGCTTCCATAAAAAGTTATAGGGGAAAAGCTGACAGTTTGTTCCCTCCAATGCTTTGACTTGCAGAATAAAAAAGTCTAAAAAAAGGATAACTGAAATGCGTTGTCTGTGAGTGACGGTGGGTGGTAAACCGGTCGTTTTTTTATATTGTTTTCCTGCATTTTTGTGGCAACTCAGAGCTACAGCACGGTACATAGGAGACTCTTCTCTATTCAGGTGACAGCTGCTGAAATATCCAAATGCTTCTTCAAGATTCCTTCCATTAACAGCTATTCAGAGACCTCTGTACTGAACGTGTCATACGGATAATGATGACATCGAAATGAATTTCACATTAGCTGCCCTGAAAGAGAGTTAATGAATGATGTAATGTGGTGTGTGTGTGTTTCTGAGTAATGCCTGCAGCAGTTCAATCACATGACAGTAATGGTTAAACCGTTAGAAAGTGTCCTCTACCAGAGGTCATGTAGTCTATAGTGTGTGTATGTGTGTGAGTGTGTGTGTCTATACACAGCGCACAACTACAATTCCTCACGTCGCTGCACACTTGGCGTTATCAGAAGTGGCCCCTGGTGAATGCAGACAGAATAACAATGGCAGTGATGAGCCCCGAGGGGCTGAGAGTTGGGTGGGCTGCCAGATCCAAAGTGGAGAAACTGGAAACATTAACATTACTCAGATCAAGTGGCCATGTGGGCCCCGACCCCAAACCTGCACTATAAACAGCCCAACGGGGAGCATCGGAGCTGGGCCCTCCAACATGGCAGGAAGCAGCAGCAGTCAAAATGTCATCGTACTGAAAATCATCGCCAATGGGCTCCATGTTAAAAACAGCTCACGGTTGGAGACAGCCAGTGGCTAGCTATCAAATCACCATCGATTTACCAAGAAGACACCGTCCAGGAGGCCAGCAGCTAGCTCGGCTAAGTGAACCGCTGTCCCAAGGGCGTAGAGTTGCCAAACCAATTTCACAACACCGATGGTTAAAATTTACCAAAATAAAATATGCATAGAAAACATCAAAGTTTGTGTACCCTTGGAGAGGGGAGAAACTTTGGGAGGAGAATTCTGCTGCCAGGGAAATACACACTACAGTTCTGGCCAAGATTATTTGCACAGTATCTTCTGAAATCATTGGAAATTGAAACAACTTCCAGTCTTCACACATTCATCCACTGATGTGCAATAGCACATGATCAAACATTAGGAATAACATTTTTTTTTAAATCTTTAAAAATTGAAAAGTGGCCATGCCCATGATTATTGGCACCCTTCAGAACAATTCAAATGAATTTTATTGGAGGAACTAGATCCTCATTTGCAGGGTAATTCAACTCACCTGTGACAGGTTGCAGGTGCCCAAATGATAAAAATGAACCAATCATTCATTTTAAAGCAATAGAACAGTCTGTTCTGCTTCCCTGGTCGTCTGTGAAAATGGTATTCCTGTTTCCACAGTTTGCATTGTTATTAAGAAATTCCTAGGACGTGGTGGTATGAGGAAAATTAATATCAGATGTTATTGAAGGTTGGTGCAAGCCATTGAAAAAAAAACATTATCTCAAGGCTGACCTGAGAGGTTTGGGGTAATAGTTTCAGCTTGTACCTTAACACAAGTACACTGAACCAAGAAGGGCTTTACAGAAGACCCCACTGCTGAAAAAAAAACACAAGAAGGCCTGATTGATCTTTACCAAGATCCACCTGGGCAAAAGATGACAAAATGAAGCTACCTATAGTCAAATACAGTGGAGGTCCCCCATAATGCTGTGGGCATCATGAAATCAGAAGATTACCAAGACATTTTGGAAAGAAATGTGCTACCCAGTGTCAGAAATCTGGGTGTCAATCGAAGGTCATGGGTCCTCCAGCAGGAAAATGACCCAAAACACATCCAAAAGCACCCAGGAATGGTGCAAGAGAAAGCATTGGACTGTTCTGGAGTGGCCAGTGATGAGTCCTGATCTCAATCCCATTGAGAACCAATGGTGAGACCCTGAAATGTGCAGAATCCTTCAAACACTGAAGAACTGGAGTGGGTTGCAATTGAAGAGTGGGAGAAACTGACAGCAGAAAGGTCCAGGAAGCTTATTGATGGTCACAAGAAACATTTGGAAGCATCATCACCACGAAAGGCTGCAATTAAGTATTAGAAAAGGATGCCAATAATCATGGCCATGGCCACTTTTACATTTTGAAGCCATTATTTGTTTTTCTTTATTCTTAGTGTTTGATCATGTGCTGTTAAATAAGACAGATGAACGTGTGAAGACCCAAAGTTGTTTCAATTTCCAATTACATAACAAGATATTGTACATTATCTGCATAAAATGCAAGGATGCCAATAATGTTGGAACTGTATATAAAAGTCTCATCTACTGCTCGGAGAAAACCCTGGGTACATGCAGATTTTTTTTTTGCTCAGGTAACGCCTTACCTGACTGAAGAAGGATGCCTCAACTGGCAGGCAGACAAAACAACAAAACACACAGATATAGAAATATGGAGTCCAATGTGCGCACGCACACACACACACACACACACACACACACACACGCTTTTGTTTGTCTGGTTTTGTTTTGTTTTGTATTTTCCATCTCAGCTCAAGGTGAACTTTTGGCCTTGACTTGAGAATGACCGACTCCGGTGCCCATCACCCTCCTCACCCCGCTCCGCTGTTAGAGCCCAAACACGCGTACAGTTAAACAGCGGGTGTGAAAGCAGTGGGAAAACAAAGGGGCTGATGTAATGAGTCCTATAGGGAGAGGGGAAGTGGAGGTCGCTGGTGAAGCTGAAAAGATCTGGTGCACCGTATGAAGAGGGAATGTGCACACAGGCTACGGCAAGGCAGGGGTTTGGAATTCATTTGTACTCTTTCGTCCCCCGTTTGCTGATATGCATCCTCTGGACCGAGCGTAACGCCTGATTATGTCAAATTTCAGCCACTAAAAAGGTTTGTTCCGTCTCGGCCCAGCGATGCTTTGACATCTTTATCTGCCAGACTGGGGCTGTGTCCGTGACATTTTACACTTTGATCAAACTCTGAACTGAACCCTGCCAACACGGACTAACCAAGTGCAAGATCAGAATCAGAATGAGAATCAGAAACAGGTTTATTGCCAAATATGTTTTCACATACAAGGAATTTGTCTTGGTGTTTGGTGCATAACAAATAACAAAAAACAATAACAATAAACATAGCAAGAGTAGAAAGTCTTGTTGTTGGTTTATCTAGGCTTAGCACACAGGTTCACCAAATCTACTGCTTCTCCGGCAGTCTATTTCTGTATTAATCAGAATTTTGTTTTTTTAAAAGGATATTTACAGTAGCCCCCACCATGCTTCCCCGGCAAGGCAAACCAGTGTTTACTCAAACACAGGGTAAATAAGAGTCTTTTCTTGTATCAGTCAGGCTGTGAGGAAACTGATTCTGTGTGTGTGTGTGTGTGTGTGTGTGTGTGTATAATCTCCTTCCCTTTCCTTTCCCTGACAGTGTGCATAGCCCAGTGGGGATCCCGCTGCAAGCTCAAACTTTATAAAAGCCTGGCAAGAACAAGAACAGCCACAACCACTGGTGTATTCAAGCAGAGCGTGTGCACCCACACACACACACATATACCTATGCAGCTATGATGATGCCTCCTGCAAGAGTCCAGCATGCACTGCATCAAGGGACTGATATTCGCTTTTCAGTGCTGCCTTTCATCCTCAGCAGGGCCTTGAGAGGCATGGAGTTGCTAATGCAGCTACCACAGCGTACTTAACTCCACACCGCCAAAATCCCACACAAACAGCCTCCCTCCTCTGTTAAAAGTGCCAAAAGTGGGTTTTTTTCTTTTCACGCAGTCAGAGCTGTCACAGTAGGTGGTGAGAAACAGGGACATGAAAATACCAAAACTCAAAACTGAAAAAGTTACCAGGAAGCTCTCAGTCGAGAGACCGGGAATTGAATGGGGTTAGGGGGGTGGGCAGACAAACAGTAATGCAAAAGGCCTTGTGCTGCGAGCATGAAAAATGAAATCAGAACAAAGAAAATGCAGTAATACAAATATAAAAGAGTTAAAAGTGTAGGATGTGGCAGAGGGGAAAAAGGGATCTTTACATAGTGATACAACAGGGAAAATATGCCTGGGTACAATTTGGATTCTGCGTGATTTTTCCCCTGGGCACGGCAGCCTGTCTGATTAAGCTATTTCAGCTGGTTGAGAAGAGAAGAAGTGGAGCATGGGAGGGCTGGCTGTCAGCTAATCCAATATTTGACTGGATTAGTAAAAGCGCCTGTTACGATATTTCGAGGCAAACAATAGGCTGAGCCAAACGCAGGCCTCCATCCACTGCTATTGTTGCAAGGAAGACTTGGACAGATGGAGAGAGGACTTAGCTCCACTGAGGCCGTTTGCACTGTGCTTCCCTTCAAGCAAACCACCGAGGGCCCCACCAGAGAGAGAGAGAGGTTGAAGGAAAAAAGGAAATGATAAGTGATAAAGAAAAATACAGAGAGAGGTGGAGAGAAAGAACAAGGACACATGACAGAGAAGAGGACAGTTGAAAAAGAATGGGCCAAAATGTATTAGGGTGGGGACCAAGGACGCTTTGTTTCCAGGGCACTGGGACAGGCCAATGGCGACAAGAGGGAGCAGGGTTGACAGTGGAAGGCAGGGAGGGGGGAGAGTGCCACCTATTGGACAAACAAACACACTTCACCTTTTTACTCACAACTGAGTTAATAAACAGCCTGGGACAGCCTTACGTCTACTGACAAGAGCTTCTGCAAACCCAACCGTCAGTAATGGAGGATCTTTTGAGTAAGTCGGAAGAATGGATGACTCAAAGTGGAGGGCCACTCATAAACAAAATAGGATACAAACCATGTAGGTGTCTGTATTCCAATGTGCCCCGTAGAATCCAACTTTTAATTTTCATGCTTCCAGTTGGCACTTCCAACTGGGAACTTGTAATTGTGCACAATCAGTGAAATATATCTTGGCATTGGCATCTTGGCTGTGATTTTAACATCACATGCACTGAGATACTACCTATACAAGTGTGAGTGTTCCAAAGTGTGTGTTACAGCGAGTATATTATGATCTGTCAATCTTCCTCAGAAATGTAGGTTATCCAGTTGTCTGCATTTATTTCCATGCAATTAGTTATTTTCAATACAACTACCTACTAACTATATGATACACTGAACAAATGCACTACTGGACTACTGGACTAAATGTCCCTCTACAGCTACAACTGTATTTGCAACCTTCTTGCAATATCTGTTGCAATTGTATATGGGTTCCGTTGCGTTCTTACCATGTTTGTCAGTATATGACGGTGTAACAAGTTGTAAACACTCTTCACCCGTTCAGGACCAATCCTGCACATTTATTGCAGTTAGCGACTAAAGTGATTCTGATGTCTCCATAGTGTGTTTTAAAGCAGTGGTTCCCAAAGTGGGGTCCTGGGACCTCCAGGGGTACAATGGGCACAATGACAGAATGCATAAGGATGACTATCGTGATCATAGGTTTTACTGTGGTTATCATCATATACCAACAAAAACCTTCTTAACCGGGCTACTCTGGAAGATCCCCATGCATATCTATTTGGGGTTTGTTGACAGCACACATTCTCCTGTGTGTTTTGCAGACATACCTAGCATGTTGAAGATGAAGTCCTTGGCAGTGTGGACCTCTAGAGCAGTCTGGTCTCCAAATTCCCCCTGCTCCAGCAGCACCAGCTCGGATACCTGGGCTGACAGCTGCTCCATGGTGGCCCCTGACCGGAAGTCCACCTCCGACTGCTTCTTGGCGGGGGCTGGGGAGCGCGGCGCCACCGCACTCATCAGGGACTCCATCTCTACAACCCTGTGGTGTGAGGAGGAGCGGTAGAGGGGAATGACGGTTAGTTCTAGGTTTGTTAGCCTTCATGTTTAAGGTCTCAGGATTGTAAAAATAGCCCTGTTTGAGTCTAAAATTGTCTAAAGGCATCTCCCAAGGCCATTACGATTCTGAAATAACTTAATAGCTTTAGCACGCTAGAACCAAATGGTGGCCCATATTTGACCTCTCTTACAGCCTATGTTTAGCCTGATTTCCTGTTGGTGAGGCTACATGTTTTCAGTGCTGTCTAATGCTTGTCCTGTTCAGTATCCTCAGTTTGTTCTTTGTGAGGCTTTGAGGGGCGCCTCTAGAGGGACATAAGATGCCAGATAACCTTAAGTTTTAAGACCATACAATGTGATATTGACAAGGTATGTGTGCCACCCTTGATAAATAACTAGTCACTTGTGCAAAGATGAAAAACGTAATGACAAGCCAAGGATTTAAAAAGCATGATCTGCTATTCCACCGTTCTTTTCAATCAATCTAACCTGAATGGAGACCCGTTATAAAACAGGTTTTTGAGCACACCTGTGAACGCATCACTGCTAATGTAAATATTACTGGGCTATCCGACAATCAACACATTTGGTACGTATGTGTTGCTTAGCAACCACGTTGTTTAGCTACTGTTCCAATTATAGTGCTTAGGGGAAGAACCACATTTAATTACCACTGATTAATAATACAATGTTTATTGAGCATTTGTGTTCTTTACTTTTATTTACAACGGTTTGTTAGCGCTGTTTTACAAAAGCAATAAGCCAAAAAGTTAACCATGCTTCCGAAATGTAAACAACGCTCAGTCGAGTGGAATGACAACATGGCTCCTGCCTCATAAAAACTAGGTCAATTAGCAAGCTAGCTCGCCAGCTGCTAAGCTAATAGCCTTGCTAATTAGCCAGCTTGCTGACTGACTGACCCTACTCTAAATACGTTGATTCCTATAAGATAACAAATTATCCATATTCATATCCTAGTTATCCTATCCTGTTTGCTGACCATTTGGCTTGCAGTGATAAGGTCGATGTGCTGCCTCGCCCACCGGCAGCTAATTTCTGTTATTAGCTAATATTAGCCACCTAGCCTCAGTCAATTAGCTTGCTGGCTAACATGACAGGTGGGGACAGTGAAGATTAGTGCAGCGACACACACGTGCGCGCATACGCGCGCGCGCACACACACGTACGTACTTACTTACATACATACGCATACACACACACACATGCACTCAGCTCAGGTCTCTCAGCTAGCTTGCAAGACAGCCGATCACAGCACAAATCGTTTAACTATCAGGCTAAATCAGTCAAATATTACAAACAGGCACACACCCTTTACACAATGATGCGAGGGAGTTTCTTCGCTATCTTCTAGGTTTACTGTTTAGATCCCTGTGGTGAAATCCGATTTCTTCAGCTGTCATTTCCAACAGGTCCCAGGCGCCACCTTCCCCTGGCAACACCGTCCCAGAAATCATGGTCCTACTCAAAGGATCCTGGGATTAGTAGTGTGTGGTACGTACGCCCACGGTCCAACACTACAAAGCGGATTTGTGTGATATGTTCATGCCAATAGAGGTCAGGGTTATTTATTATATTTAGTGCCTGTTTCCTAGCAAAGGAGATAAGGCTGAGCTAAGGTTTAGCAGCACAGCAGGGAGGTTTCAATACTTCACAGTCAATGTTATGATGTGAGAGCAGTGGCCCTAAAGTGCTGTAATGACTACACAATCTGTGGTATAGTTGCAGTAGAGGAGGCATACTGCTTGTGTGACTGGGCATTCTGCCTACTGCCCCCCTTGCCCATTTATCAATGATAATTTGCTTTTCCATGTCAAGGACTCCCAAATATAAATGCTTTGAAGATGAAGCCCATATGAAGATTTTTGTTGTTAAATATATTTTAGTAAAGGTTTCCAAAACTGTCTCTACTGCAGTTGGGGAGATGGCAGTCAAACCTATGATGAAAATAGTCCTTCTACATTCTCTCATCATGCTGACATTTACAGAGTGAAATAATTACGAAATTAAATTATTCCTCATTGTCCTCGGGACCCCTTCAGGAACCCATGGGACTTTGGGAAGCACTGCTGTATAGTATATACTACCCCCCCCTCTTACACTACTAGGTGTTCATTAAATGCATCTGTTTTAAACTCCTCTGTTTTTATGGTCTCTGGCTTAATCCGTCAGACCTGTCCCTTTGCCTATTTATGGATCATTGCTACCTCATAGACTGCAATCACCACAACGGTGGAGAAGAGCCATCTGACTAGTGTCACGCTGATTCTGATTCATCTGCCTATTCTGAGGCATCAGTGGAATATATATATATATCAAGATAACGGTGTACCAAACAGCACTTAATGGGCAAGTTGAGAGAATGACGCTACCCGTCTGCCAAATGAAAGAAAGAGACAAGCCTAGCCTTCAGAAGACAAAGTGACAGCACTCTGTCTCTCAAGCTCTCTGATAGCTTTGAAATTCCTCCTCTCCTTCATCGCCCCCATTTTACACCCAGGGAGAATTGGAAAACATAATCAAAACCATTACCACATGCCTTCATACCATCACCAGTCTCTAGAACTGGTGCTACCCTGAAAAGCGTCCCCTCTTCAGCCTCTATCTTCAGACAGGCTGACTATAGATCATTTGCTACGGATTGCATGTGGTGGTGATGTTTCATGTCAAGGGACAGTAGCCGCTGAGTTACTGCCTGTTTGTGTCTGCAGAATCAGCAAAGGAAAGGTGATAAACATAAGGAACACGTAAATATGTCTCTCACAGGCACCCTTTGGGACAATCATTGACAAGATGCATCATCCATTACATTACATTACATTACAGTCATTTGGCAGACGCTTTTATCCAAAGCGACGTACAATAAGTGCATTCAACATAGGTCGGTAAGAGAACTACTAGTCACCAGAAATCATCAGTGCATTTTCTTACTAAACAAGCATTTAAGAGCATAACCAGTGCTAAGGTAAAAGTGCAGTAACATTAGCTAACTACTTTTAAGTAAACAAGTGAGACAAATAAGTCGATCAAATAAACAAGAGCTAAGACAAAATAAGTAAATCCAATAAACAAGACCTAAGACACAAGATAAGTAAGTCAGGTAATCAAGTGCTAATAAACAAGAGCACAGGACACTAAGAGGAAGGGTCAGGATAGTGTTTCCTGAAGAGGTGGGTTTTCAGCCTGCGGCGGAAGATGGGCAGCGACTCTGCTGTCCTGACATCAGTAGGGAGGTCATTCCACCACTGTGGGGCCAGGACAGAGAAAAGCTGTGACCGCATAGATCGACCGCAGGGGCCTCTGAGCGACGGGGCAACCAGTCGCCTCGAGGCAGCA
>CABFOQ010052527.1:0-30129 GCA_900660455.1 Gephyroberyx darwinii
ACTCAATTGTGCATTTAATTCACATATGCTCTTCATGCCAACAGAGATGCTGTTTCTGCAACCTGCTCAGAAATATACCTACTTCCCTTCCTCCTCCTCTCATTGCAATTGAAAAAGTTTGAACAGCTCATCAGCAGTTTGGTGCTCCGCTCAGTGAGTGGCTCAGTATATAATGTGGGCAGTATCAGTGTCCATCTGTGCACAGGAATAAACAAGGCCATGATAGGAGCCCTCTACTTTCATGCCATTTCTTGCATATAGGGTATGGGAGCATGCCTCATGATAGCGGCAGACGAGTAGCTGGTTATGAGCCACCGCTCCTCCATTGTCTAGCATACTAGAGAAAGAGTGGGAGCTCCCAAAGAGGCCTGGCAGGAGTCTCTGCTTCCATCTGCCTGCATGCCTCGCCATGGAACCCAGCTCACACACACTTGAGATTATTCTCACGTCCAAGCTGTTACTGTAATTTGCATTGGCTCATGGGTAGAGGGGAGTGAGGAGGAGGAGGAGCTGCACATGAGGCAGGGTTGTTATAAGTGGTCCTGGCAGCACATGGAGCTCGTCTGGATTTAGCTTTATGGACAAGTAGCATGGGCAGAGCTATATTAAAGTGTAATAATGGCACTAAACAGGTTCGCTCTTCAGTTCAAAATGTGGGTCTGTTAGTGCATGGGGTGAATTATAGTGTTTGAAACTATCCCAGTCACATTCAAGATTGGTCTTGTATACTTTATTGTTTGTTTTCTGAGTAGATTCTCACCGCCTGTTTCCTACATATGAAATATTACCTTCAGTCAATACATAAAACAAATGAAATATCTATGATTTTTGAAAGACGTTTTTATGTCGCTATTCCACAAAGTGGATGGAAAAAGATTGCATTGTTCCATTAGCAGCATTATTAAAATGAACCCATGGGACAAGACAGCAATGATGAGTAATGAAAAATAGTAAGCTGACAGTAGGCAGCGCTCTTACCAATTAATGCTGAAATTTGCCAAACTTGTCTCAGATCATACCCGAAAACTGAGACGTGATCCTCACATTCTTTTGTGAGAATTCAGTTAAATGCAAGGCAGCGTCTTCATTTACAAACCACTTTATGAAACCTTTTGTATTTTATATGACAACAACACCTGCTGGGAGATGCTGAATCTCTAAAACCTGCTTGATGTAGGATTGCTAATTAAATTCACAGACTTTTACTTAATGAAGAGAACAAAACCAAGCAGTATGTTTGGTTCAGTCCCAGCGAAGGTTCTCTGATGTCCAATTTACTCAAGCTTAATTTGTGCTTAACTTATTAATACCACTGATAGCTTTTGGACTTTCATTTTGTTCAGCTGCTAATCCATCAAATTGACTAATTAACAAAAGACAGAAAATAAAGAGCAATTACAGATAATGCAGCCTCCTCTAATAACTATACAGCCAAGCACATTGAACCACAATGAGGTTTCACTCTATCTCCTCTACTCTTCCTCTTAATTGGGTGGTAAAGTTGCTGTTGTACGTATTCATAGTTTCCAGTATAAACCAATCATTCTCAACCTTTTTGATACTGTAGTTACAATGAAGGTATATCCCAGGTAAAAACTAAAGAAAGGCTGCAACTTAAGTTCAAACTGATTTCAACTTGTCCATGTTTAGTCTGCTGCTGTTTGTGTTTACTTTGACACTGGACAGTCAGCAGTGTTTGTCTGGCCACAGCTGAATTGGTTGGTTTCATCCCTCTACCCCTCCCCACCGGTTGGGAAACACTGTCCTAAAGCTTCACATAATTGTTAATATCTGCATTTGTAACATTCAAACCATAATGCTGTGAAGCCTGGGGCAGTGGGTCAAATGTCAGAACAGTTTAAGTTCTGTGTATTTCCCTGTGGCATGGCTGTAAGACAGCAACAATTTTACACAGCAGCTAGTCTTAAATGGCCATTTGGTGGCAATCTCCTGGTAGCTCACTGCCAGAGGAGGTTCTCCGTCATGCACAGCAAGTGGAATGGTGGAAAATGAGAGTGAGACTTCCACTTTGTATCACAGAATTTCCATTATAAAGAAGGTAGAATAGTATGTCTCTTGGAGTCCATGTTTTAACTGTCATCATGGCCATGAAAAAATATAGACGACAAAATAATTATGTGACAGATAAGAAAGAGCTTTCACTTTCACTTCCAAATAACAGACCTGACAGTTTTCTGATTAGGGATCCAAAAGGCATGGCATGTGCTTGTCTGCAGTCGTTCTAAACACTCCAATCACATAATTACTAATTATACAGATTAAGGAACCAGACCCGATTTTTGAAAATTGCAATGGGAGAGTTTCATTCATAAGGATCTGATTCACATAGTTCACTGATTCACAATGTTTATGCACATCAGTCTTTCTTGCAAACATGACCCCTATATTTAAGCCTTGCAGGCACAACTGGCTGAGTTTGCATCAAACAATCAAGAGTGATATAGACTTGGATCATAGTTTAATCTTTTCAAACCATTGCATTTCTAATTATCTTCTTGGCAACAACGACAGACATGCTTGTTATGTATTGATCTCTCCATATGCTCCCAGCTCTCTCAAAACCCAAGAAGCTTTAAAAGCTGTTAAAAATTACATATTGTTGATATGCCGGCACAGTGGCACAGTACTTTGCACGGTCGCATCACAGCATGAAGGTCCTAGGTTTGGTCCTTCCTGTGTGGTGTTTGCATGTTCTCCCCTTGTTCGTGTCGGTTCCCTCCACAGTCCCTCCAAGTCAGGTCGATTGGAGAATCTATATTGCCCATATGTGTGAATATGAGTTGTTTGTCTTTATGTCTGTGCTAACCCTGATGGACTACCGACCTGTCCAGGGTGCATCCCTGCCTTCCACCAAATGCATGCTGGGAAAGGTTCCAGCCCCGTGTAAGGAATACGTATGTGAAGAAAATGAATATTGCTGATATTTGAAGGACCTTTTTTTTTGTCTTCTTTCTCTTTTTTCACTTTTTTTGAATTTGTTTTCAAATATTCCATGTCTCTGGATGTGCTCAATTATGTTTTACATATAAATTTAGTTATGTTAATAGGATTTTTCTTGAATGAATTTAGAGAAAACATTTAAAAGTTTAAACAGCTGTTTGTGAAGGGTGCCAGTAAAAACCAAGACTACTGTGAAACTTGGCTCAAAGCTGCCTGTAAAACTGAATGGATTTTTGAAAATCCAATAATTCAATTCAACTCAACTTGAACTTTAACTCTATTTTCATTTCACCTCATGCAAGTAAGTAAGTGAAGTAAAACGAGAGCAGAAAAATACAAAATGTGCAAACAGTATAATGCAAAAATAACAGTAGTAGTATAAAATCTGTATAGAATTCAAGTAAAGCAGGTTTAAGAGAGTTGCAGGTAATAAAGTAGCTGCTACATAATGATGTTTAAAGTGACGAGTGCTTCAGGTAGAAATTGCCATGGCAAACATCACATTCTGTCCCATCAACAAGTAAGATCTTCAACATTTTTTGATGTACAAATTATGTCTATTATCTAATTTCTTAAATTGGCCTAACTCAATTGAAAACAGCCTAATATAACAAACACTATACTTTATTGGTGCCATGCCAATTGTATGGATACATAAATCCACAGTTTATGTATTTACTGTGTCACTGACACCTTTTTGGAGAAGTTAATAGTGTTTTGACATTGCGGGGTAGTTTATTTGTGTATCAGACTAGATTAGTGACACCCACAAGTATATGGTTGACAGATTTCCTGCCACAACACACTGGGTATCACGCAGGTAAAATCCTAGCTGTGTAGCCATTCATTGTGTTTGATGAGTGAATTGCATGCGATCATATTTGCCTGTTTTTGAGGTTGTATCACACATTCATTTTAGTCGTATCACAGTACAGTATTACAGACTTGAGTGAATTTGGGCCACTGTCCTCTATAACAATTAGAACTATATGAGAATTCTTCATTATTGAAGCCACTGTTTGCAATAGATAAATGCATGTGTATCCAGATGCAATTAATCTTAATTGTTTTTGTAATTACATAATACTATAGAAACACTCACTGCATTTTTTCTTTGTAGTATACTTTAGAAAAAAATGATAAATGAGCTCATCAGCATCCAGTAATGTCTGGCTTGGAAAATGCATAATTCTCCACTTTACAAATTCAAGGTAGATTTAATGTTTTTGTGCAAAGAATAGCTTCATCATTAATGACAAGAAACATTGCTCTTCTTTGCTGTGAGCATGCATGCATGTGTGTGTGTGTGTGTTTATACATACATGCTTATGTGGACATGTAGTTGGTTCAAAGGAATGTAATTAGCCTGTCACTGTAAATGTGCGATTAACAGATGCTCTGCGTTGTTTATTTGTTAAAAAAAACAGTAGTATTACACAGTACAGTAAATGATCCTGCTTATATTAATGATGATTGATGGTGTGATTTTCCTGTTGTGCAATGAACCCACTGTATTTCAGTAAGGAAACACCCATGTCTTAAGTTTAGCCGTTTAATACATTTTCACTTGGCAGTACAACTCAACTCTTTGCTAGGTTCTGCTGTAGGAGTGAAGCACACAACAGGCATTTATAATAACAAGCAGGGCTACATACAGAGCAGAACAAATGCAGGAGGAGGATATCAAACCAGAAGTCAAAGCAACAACATTACAGTAGCACATCACATTCAACTTGTCTATAGATAGCGAGGGCTGCATGAATCCACTATAATAAGAAACAAGAAGATAAAGCAAACTAAATAAAAAAAACACAATGCACAGGCTGTGCATTATCGGGGCCAAAGGATTATTTTTTTGTGCAGTTTTTTTTTCCATTATTTGATAGCTGACAACAAAGAGAGAGACAGGAAAGACAGGGGAGTAAGATGACAGGTGGAAGGTGCCAGGCTGGATTCGGACCTAGGATGTGGCAGTTACATGGTACACACCTCAGCTAACTGAGCCACCAGGAACACTGTCACCGAATAACAACATTATGCAGAAGAAACATATAGAATAGGCAATGATGCAACTATTGGTAAATAAACAAATCTCAGCACCTTATTGGAGTTCAAAGTCACTACGCCTGGAAATATAGATTCTTTCCATGACTTCCACTTTCCCAATCCACAAGCTGGATGTCTTTCTAAATCACTGTGCACCCTATAAAGTATTGTTAGCTAGTTGCCCCTGCTTTTATCACAGTTTCTTTGTGCACTTTTTGACATATTTTTTGATATATTTCCACTCTACTGCAATGATCTTTTGAAAGCTATCTGTGAAACTGCTACCTGGAGAAAAGAATATCAGCCTCACTCTGCACTGTCAAGGTATTTGTTTCAAAATATAGAAGGACACGCTGCCGCCTAAAACTGCTCCAAAAAGAATACATTTAGACTGAAGCATTGCAACCACAGGAATCATTGTTTCTCATGTTTCAAAGATAGAGATCCAATGTTTTGGAGTCAGTATAACACAAAATGTATAGGTTCATTTTACATTTTATAGCTGATGATTATCATAATTGCTGCAATGTTCTCACTGCAGTGTATAGTGGAATTGAAAAAGGCCTACGCCTTTTCTGAGGGGAGAGCTCTGCAAAACCTCTCACAGCATATCTAAAATAGGCAAGTGGCCATAATAAATAAGGGGGTAGTGCATTGTCCTGTTTATTCTATTAATTATGGCAGCTAGCAGATGGAATATAGTCAGAGGGATTTTTTGGCTCAGTTGTTACAACAATTTGTGCATAAAGTGGATTGACTGGAACAACACCACATCTAATTATTCCATTATGCATCATATGGTCCTAGTGAGACCATTCCAGTGAAGAATTTCATGGATGTAACCAGGGGCTTTGTGCCGAAAAATATGTTTGTGTAGCTGTTTATATCAGGGAACAATAGTTCACAATAGCCTTATTAATGTAAGGCAGGCAGGTAGGCAGGTTCTCCCCGCATCTGACACTGGCTGCCGCCAATTGAGACTAATTGGATAACGGCAGCCTGGGACTGATGTAACTATGTGTGTGTCTTTTTCCAGTGTGGGAACGAGGCGGGAGACAAGATGCCGCTGCAACCGAATATTATGAGTTATGATTTCCCCCACATCCTGTCTCTCTGTTAAGACTCAAAGTAGCGAGTTTGATACAGTGGTGGCCAGGGGATACCGTTTTGCTGTTTTATTTAAACTCAAAGTAATATAATGATAATAAATCAACTCAGGCCACGCTTGATAATGTCTCTCACCCTCTGCAGCTTTTCAGCTCAGTGTTGCAGCAAATGAAAAAAAAATAGTAGTCTACATTTTGGTGGTGTAGCTAATTGATAAGATTTTTTTTACCTCCACGGTACATATCATCACATTTTTGGATCGCGAAATATCGCCCCCACGATATATCGTTACACCCCTACTACTACCCCTACTACTACCATGCCCACAATTTACTATAAATGGCTTCCAACACACCCCCGATAAGACTGATTTTCATATACAGGCGTCACTGTTATTTTAGTTTTGAAAAGAAATGGCGGAAGCATTGATGAAGAGTGTGATGATGAGGTTAAGAAGTGGTGTGATTTCAAGTAGCACATTTCAGAAGCACATTACTGTGCACAGCAGGTGTACAACCACTGGAGGAGGAGAGGAGATGTAGAATATGATGAAGACCTGGTGCCTCCAGCAAACAGCCTTTATATAGTGAATATAATATAGTTATATAGTCAATTGGTCACACATGAAGGTGTAGGTGGGTTTGCTGTTTCACAGCAATCCCACTAATAACGATTATTTTTATTATAATATGTATTATAGTATGGTGAAAAACCTATTTACTCAAGTTAGAACGACATTAAGGCTTGTAAAAAAAAAGTAGTTATAACTTATAACCACTCATGCATCACTATGTAATCATAGTGAATGTTTTCAAACCATAGACTACATCCTAACACAATGTAGTGAAAGAAAGAAGCTCTAAATAAAATGTCACCTAAATTCACATTTTCCATTCCATTCCACATCCATTATCAAACTAATTGGACTCAAAAGACTACAATGTGAAACATGTATACCGGTATGCACATTCTCACCGCCTGTTGAATTTTATGAATTCCAAATCCAGTGTAGAAAGTGGCGTTTGTAAGTATACATGGTTTATACATTTGGCCCCTGGTTGGCCAAACTGTAGGCCAGTTACTGGGCTGGCTACACTAAGAGCGTTCTGAAACTAGCACTTGTCTCTCAAATGTAATTTCTCCGTTTTGGGTGTGAATTTGGTCAAATAAACCTCACTTGGACCCCAGCACATCACTTTTCCTATAATATCATTTGACAGGTAATGCAGAACAGTCCAGTTTTGCAATAATGAAAGGTACAAGGAACATGTAAACAAAAGCAGTTTGTTGATGATACAAGACAAATTTCAAAATAGTCTCACACACTATTACCATATTGTATCATACTTTAATAAGTTAGACATCAATAAATCAGTCAATTAGGAGTTTAATAAACTAGTCACATGGATGATAATACTTATTCAGTGCAAATGCCATCATAATTTTCTCTACTTTGTTTAGGGATGGCAAGCTGTTGCAATTAAAGTCTATGGAGCTCCAATAGTTTACGCTTCTCATTTCTTCTCCATATAAACTTTGTAAACAAGCTGTAATTGAGAAGACACCCTTTGCATGCAGACATTAATTTGAAGATGCAGCTGCCCTTCTATTTACCAAAAGGTACACCCCCAGAAATGTGACCAGAAATCCCTGGGGCCGCGGGGCTTGGTCTAGGCATCCTGGTGTACTGGTAGACAGAGTTGACTCCAGTGAACTCAGGCTGTCAATAATTATGGCTGCTTCCTGACAAGAGATACACTAGGGCAACTAACAGTTCACTGCCTGCACTGTCTAATTGGCATTTACTTTTTCCTGACAAAGTCATGTCAAGAAAATATCCTTATATTGCTCTAGCTTGGGGTATACATAGTAGCATCCTTCATGACTGACCGTTTCCAATGTCACGTTCAAAATATGCCCAACTGAGCTTAAACTATATAAGTAGGTAGGTAGGTGCTTTATTAATCCCCGGGGGGAAATTTCTGAAACGTCAGAAAATCATGGCCAAAGTAGTGCCTCATAACTAGAAACCACAAAGCTCAACAGAGGAGAAAAATATGTAGCAATTGGACACAAATAATTGTGACAAACACTGTTATACACACGATACTGTTACATGCAGAGTGTTTTTATCTGCCCAGTACAGGGAGGCTATACTCACTGTTATGATCTCACCGTTATATCAGATATATTTCACTTTGAATGAATATAATTTGGAACATAATAGTACATATTAACAATGAAATCCAAGACTCTTGTGATTCCTCTTTCCTTTAATTCTATGCAATTAATTGAGACACTTTTCTTGATTAATTTAACTTGGATCAAAGTAGGGGGTTTCTGTGCCTTATGTTACAATCTTGTGATTCACAGTTTTTTTTTTGATTCACAGTTTTTAATTGTTCAGTGCACCCTTCCATGATGATGATGATGATTCAGTGGTTAATGTGTGGGTTTAATTGAAAATGTGAAGAAGCAAACTTTTTGATTTATTTAAAATTAAAAAATGTTCACTGCAAATTTCTTGGACTCTCTTAAGTTTTATCGAATTTCCAACAAATACTGAAATGCATTCTCGTCCTCTCACAAGTGCTAGTGGCAACACCTGTGAATTGAATGTCAGATTGTGATGAATATAGAATATAGTCCCCTTACGGCAGTAAGTAAGTTTTATGGTTTTGTGGTTTGTGAACCATATAAACATTCATATGAACTTGCAATATCTTATTAATCTTTTGATACCAAATTCATGGTTTTTGTCAATATGTTACAGAACACAAACACTCACATACACCTTCCACTCCCCTGGTGCCTACATAATAATTTCATGGCCGCAACCAATATCAAGCATTAAAACAGAAATAGAAATGTGAGGTCGAGCTGCCCTTTTATTTGAATTGAGTTGGCCATTCATACATCCGTGCACGTTCCTCCTTATCTTCCTTATATCCATTAGGATTGATGCCCTGCTTTCCGGGCAGCTCAACATCATCTTAATGCAATTCAAAGACCTACATTCTACACCAGAGTTGCCGTGGCAACAAAGTTTTCCCCCTCCCTGAGATGCTGAGAGATCAATAGAGTATCCTCAACGGTGTGGCAGGAAATGCTCTGGCACAGATGGTCCTCTGAGTAACTATGAGCTGCATGGCCTAGTTATCATTTGAATGCTAACACAATCATGGGAGGTCAATATTTTACAAACATGCATAACAATACTATATCAATAGTGAACCAAAGATTATGGTATTGATGAAAGATCTCTCGCCACAGCTGTTAAACCTATTCTGTAACGGTCGTGTTTTATAGGAAATATCATTAGCGCTGCTTTAGCCTATTTATTGTTGTTGCTTCTCCAGCTTCTTAAAAAGGGAAATTAGGGGAATTAATTCACACAAGCCAGGCACACTGAGCTGCCAACAATAAAGGAGCTTTGCTAAATAAATAAATTCTCTCTGGGGTTCTGAAATTTCCTCACAC
This sequence comes from Gephyroberyx darwinii, assembly GCA_900660455.1. Lineage (NCBI taxonomy): Eukaryota > Metazoa > Chordata > Actinopteri > Trachichthyiformes > Trachichthyidae > Gephyroberyx > Gephyroberyx darwinii. The sequence goes on from CABFOQ010052527.1 coordinate 9,595, forward strand.
AGAATACCTCCTGGTGTGAAATTTTCAGTACAAAGAAGTGGCTTAACCTCAATATAAATTTAACTGAACACTGAAAATAACCCACTCATTTTGTACTTTATATAGCATGTATGGATTTCACTGAGAAGATTGTGGTTATAGATCAAAAAACAGGGAGGGTGGAAACCTGAATCAAAAAGCCGAGGTTGGGGTTTGGTATCTTGCTAAAGTGCACTCCAGTGCAACGAGGGTCGCATTTCCCAATCTCAAGGTGTTGTTAACAAAGGGCAATGCAACTTGACAAACTGTCTCTCTGGTTGTCAACTCCAAACATCATATACACCAAAGGCTTTCATGAATCCTCTGATTGGTTGATAATGTGCATAGTTACTGAGGTGCCCTGTAGTTTTTCAGACAGTAGCCAGCTAGCAGTGTGAGTATGTGTGGCACACCGAGGACACTGAGAGAAGACGAGAGAGAAGGGAAAGGCAACTGAGAAGTTGCCGTGGTGACAGTCAAAAGCAATGTAGGCCGGTGTAAAATGATAGTAATGCATTTGCAATTTCCCACGTCTCTCCTTATCTTGAACATGCATAATCCCTTTCATCAGACTACTAAAGTAAAGTGGACAAGAAGGGCAAAAAGTGAAGTACCCGGTCTGAGTGCAAAGACTGAGAGAGAAGGAGGAATGTTCATTTTTGCTGACAAATGTGTGGCGTTAAGCATGTCAACAGGGCAACACCACCTCAACCTAGAGAAAGCAGTTATAAAAAGTTACATCAGCCATCAAAACAGACACTTCCTCGCGTTAGAAATCCATGTCTGTTGATCAATACATTGGATGTGGTGGGGGTCAAAAACTCGAACCACTAAGCCACCTTTATGTCATTTTTTTACACCTTGAAAAGATTGGATTCTTACATAGAAAGTCATCTCCTTTCTTTATCAGCTCAGTAGCCTCTGTAATAAACAGTGAGGCTTCAGGCATTAGCAATCAAGATTGATACCAAAGAGGGCAAAGCCACTGGCAACATGGCATCAACACAGCCATGATTGTCTTCCATTGGGGTTCTATGGTTATTACACCCTAGGATCTCCTTTTGCTCCTGTCACCACAGGCACATGTTCTCTGAGACCTGAAATCAATACTTCTAAATGGGTATCAGAGAATCAAAGCATCCTTAAAACCTGAGATTCAGCCAATAATACCTCCAGCTAATGGATTTTAAACCAAGGCCTCTTTCTCACCTTCGCTTTTTGTTGGCATGATTTACATGACAGATTCATGTCTAATTTTACAGTGCGTTTCAGAAGCAGGGCAGAAGGAGAACAGAGAATGAAAAGGTCATGAAAATCCTTGAGCGGTGCTGACAAGCAGCCTTTTCTACCTTTAATTCTCCACCCTGATGTGAAGTTCAGAGCAAGAAAAACACACAGGTCTTATTATGTGATGGAAATGTTCATGACATAGTCGCTTAATATGGCAAAACTACGCTGTGATCATCCAGTAAATTATATGGTTCAGTGGTGATGCAGCCTGGTGCCATATTACCCATGCTGCAAACACCATTTTGTCATTTCCATCAGAAGGGTACAGAGACTGGGGCTTCTGACAGAGTGTTAGCACTGCCTTTCATCATCCCATGTACCATTATTTCAGAAAAGGTCCATTTCATTGTGTGATTGATACCTCGCTGGCAGTTTCAATAATCCTGGTCAGGCTACATTTTGGCTGCATGTCCTAATAAAGGTTATGATGTTATTTATCAAATCTGAAATCTCTATTTTTTGTCTCTCTTATTTCCCCTTGTCTGTCTCCCGCATAGGATCTGGAAACTGATCAACAATGGACCGGGTGGTTCTGTGTGTACTGCTGTGTGCAGCTTTGGTGAAGGGATACAGCTGCCCCGGCCGCTGCATCTGCCAACACCTCTCCCCCACTCTCACGCTGCTCTGCGCTAAGACTGGCCTATTGTTCGTACCCCCCACCATAGACCGCAAGACCGTGGAGCTGCGCCTCACTGACAACTTCATCACCATCATCCGCAGGAAGGACTTTTTCAACATGACTAGTCTGGTCCACCTCACCTTGTCCCGCAACACCATCAGCCAGATCACCCCCCATGCCTTTCTTGGCCTGCGATCCCTGCGGGCCCTCCACATGGATGGAAACCGCCTCAGTATTATAAAAAGTGACCACTTGAAAGGCCTAGTCAACCTGCGCCACCTCATCCTTGGAAACAACCAAATCCACCACGTAGCCCCCACCTCCTTTGATGAATTTGTTGGCACCATAGAGGACTTGGATCTGTCCAATAATAACCTGCGAAGCTTGCCCTGGGACGCCATAGCCAGGATGACCACCATTAACACGCTCACACTGGACCACAACCTGATTGACCACATTGGAGCTGGGACTTTTACTCTCCTCACCAAGCTGGTCCGCCTGGACATGACCTCTAACAGGCTGCAGAAGCTGCCTCCAGACAGCCTGTTCCAGCATGCCCAGGTTCTCTCTGACATCAAGGGCCACAATCCCTCCTCTTTGGCAGTGAGCTTTGGGGGGAACCCACTCCACTGTAACTGTGAACTGCTGTGGCTCCGCAGGCTGACAAGGGAGGATGACCTGGAGACTTGCGCTTCACCAGAGCATCTCATGGACAAGTACTTCTGGTCCATCCAAGAGGAGGAGTTTATCTGTGAGCCTCCGCTGATCACCAAACATCTTTCCACTAAGCCCCATGTGATGGAAGGCCAGGGTGTTACTCTCAAATGCAAAGCCATGGGAGACCCAGACCCGGACATTCACTGGCGCTCACCAGATGGTAAACTGGTGCATAACAACTCCCGCACCATCCTGTACGATAATGGCACCCTTGATATTCTCATCACCACTCTGAAGGACAGTGGGGCATTTAATTGCGTGGCCTCCAATGCTGCAGGCATTGCCACAGCGGCTGTTGAGGTCAACATGATTCCTCTACCCTTGTTTGTCAACAATACGGGCCACTTGCGTGAGGACCCGGGTCTTTCAGACATAACCACCTCCTCCAAATCTGGAAATGACACCAAGGGCTATGACAAGCAGGACAAGAGGGTTATGGTCACTGAGCTGACCTCTTCCTCCGCTGTGATTCGTTGGCCATCTGAGCGCCATATCCCCGGTATAAGGATGTACCAGATTCAGTACAACAGCACTGCAGATGACACTTTGGTCTACAGGTAAGCCACGGTAGTGGAAGGAGGGGGGTGGGTGGGTGGTGGGGGGTGTAGAAGAGGGACTAGAGAAAAGGTGAGACATCTGGAACGGCCATCTGCTGAATGGCATGATGGTCCATTATAGCAGATCGACAGGTCCCACAGATGCAGGATGATTAAGTACGTCCAAAAATAAGCAGAATCGCTTTAGTAGTTTTGGTAATGAGCTGAGCAATAATATTTTTTTCCACAAATTAAAATGCATAACAAATATGCTGAAGATATTCACTGTTTAAATTTAAGTCTCTATAACAGTTATGAATCCCTCCATTTTAGTAGTTTTTTGCCTGACCACCCACTGGATACATGAATTTCAGCAACCTGTCAGGCCAGAGGGCCTTTTTCAGCATCAGATAAACATGACCAATAGGAGAGCCATCTCTTTTTAACAACATGTAAGTGAATCCATTTTGAGAGTTCACTGGTATTAATTGGCTAAACACACATTGTGATTAGAGGTGGTTATCTAATGACAGGCTTGGTTGCATCACATAGATGAATACAAGCACAAGGTCAAAGTAGGCAATTGCTAATACATAACATGCAGATGTAGAAAGAAGGGAAAACCTAATAACCAGTAATGGTTACCGTCGTGTATTGTCTAAGTGACGTTTTCATTTTTTTGTCGTAGTAATGCAATTCAAAATGAGCTCAACACCGAGTTAAATGATTTGTTTTAAATGAAGCTCTAACGGCACCATTTGAGGATATTTGATGTATTGCTTATTCAACATGTGTTCAGGATTCATAAATTCATGGAGCGAGTTGATATTTGTGGTCGACATTGCTGGTTTTATCTAATCAGATATAATGAGTCGCTCTCCTGTATAATTCACTCATCCAGTTTATCCATGGACCTGAGAGTTTTGTCTTTAGGTGGTATATTATTACGTACAAGTGATAACCATCAAAGTCTTCCTTTAGGGAGAAGGAACAAGCTTCTAATTATATTAACACCAATGCTGACCTGGGGACAGTGCCTTTCTGCTTCATTTTAGAGACAAGTGATTTTAGAGCCATGTAATCTTGCAACTGCCAAAGTTGTTTGAGTATTTGCACAAAATTTGTCTTCGCGACATGGTGGCGTTTGTCCAAGGGCCTGTAGGTGTTGTGACAATACTTTAAGCAGGAAGCCTCCTCTACCTGGTTTGTCCCCTTACAATTAACCTTTGCCATCATTTTATACACAAACTCAATGGAGGCATTTTTCACTGCCACCTTATACTGTAGCATACTGTAACATTAAAGCAGCTTTAATGGTGTTTAATGGTGTTAATGCCTATGTAGTTTGCCACCCAGTATGTGTGATATTTAATACTTGAGCAGATAACAATGGAGATGGCCCTGTCATCATTTTGCTGTGTAGAATGGACACCTATGCATTGATTTAATAAACCTTGTGTGTATGGAGGCGTAGTCATTTAGGTGATTAATCATCTTCATCTATTTTCTCTGCAGAATGATACCGTCTACCAGTAAAACCTTCTTAATCAATGACCTGGCTGCAGGGCGGGAGTATGACCTCTGTGTGCTGGCGGTTTATGACGATGGCATCACATCGTTAACAGCCACACGTGTGGTTGGCTGTGTGCAGTTTCACACTGCAAGTGAGGTTAGCCAGTGCCGCTTCATGCACAGCCAGTTCCTGGGGGGAACTATGATCATCATCATCGGTGGTATAATTGTGGCTTCAGTGCTGGTGTTCATCATCATCCTCATGATCCGTTACAAGGCCTACAGCAGCCCAGAGGACAACAAAACCAAGGTCAGCTCCAGCATGCATTCCCAGACCAACGGCAGCCAACAAAGGCTCCAGCACTCCACCTCCAAGCAGCCTTCTGAGGACGGCCACCGTGATGCCCAGGCACCAAAAGAGTGCGTAGCATTGGTGCTGAGGGTGGACAATGATAAGAAGGAGGATCCAGCCGCCACCACTGCCATCCTTGAGGTGGAGCTGCCTCCCCTGACTGTGGACAAGATGAAGAGAAGAACCAGCCTGGATGCACAGCGCTCTGGCCCCCCTTCTGAGGACACCCAGACGGACAGTAGCCTGACTGGCTCAACCATGTCCCTGTGTCTCATAGGCCCCAATGCTGGCACCAAGGAGGCCCCAAGGCTCAAGGACAAGAAAAGTGCCCTGGCCAACATAGGGTTGTTCCCGAATGAGCTGGCACGAACTAGGCACAGGTTCTCTTTTGACGGAGGGGATTACTCCATATTTCAGAGTCATAGTTACCCACGCAGAGCGAGGACGAGGTGGCACAAGTCCACCAACCAGCTCGACGTGGAGTCCTCACCGCTCGCCAACAGGAGAGTTACATTCAGCAGCACTGAGTGGATGCTAGAGAGCACAGTCTGAGGAAAGCAGTCTAGCCTCTATCTCTCACTCAACCACACACACACACACACACATACACACACAATGTGAACCCCACATACGTCTACATACTGTATACAAACACATACATTTACTGTACACAGCATACTATATTCACAAACATATTTACACTACAAACTTTGTGTGAGTTGCTGGAGAAGAACACGGTCTCCTTTCATCCTGCCTCCCCATCATACTCCCAGAGAGGTTTGTTGGCCATTTCTTTATGCAGCAGTGCCTTATTCTAAAAGATGAACGAATGGAGGATGCTGCTCACTGTAGTCATAAACCTTCCTCTCTATCATTGCCTCCACCCTGTTAGGCGGGAGCATTACTTTTAGGTTTTGATTTTCCTTGTCTGTGACACGTCAAGGGGTGTGGCATTTGGATGTGACTGTTTATCTTTTAATTGTTAAAAAAAAAAAAAAAAAACTACATCACTCTGTAAAGTGAACAGCCAGGTATCCTGTATGTCAATCATGTTTTGGGTTCTTTCAAAAAACTTTTGCACAGAAGACACGAGATACAAGGACGTATCACCACCAATCTATACAATAATGAAAACATACTAGAATTATACACATGCCGGTTTCTAATGTTAGCATAGAGAGGATGGACCTGCAAACCGTGGATTCCTCTTTGATGGTTGGACTGTATGATATTAATAGGTATTGTTCCAGATGTGACTGTATATTAATCGGTACTGTATCTGGCTGGTCTAGATAAAAAGACAACAAGAAAAAAGACATATATAAGTATATTAAAACATTGGTGTATGTGTACTAACTATGTAAGGAAGTCATATGTCACATGACTTTTTACAAAGCATTTGGGTGTTGGCTGCAAGTTTTTACATTAAAAACCTGTGTCATTACACCTCTCCCTATTTAGTATGTCAAAGTTTGGACCATTTATCCCTTACAGAGGGTATTAAATTTTTTGTGTGGGTTAACCGTATCATGTGTGTTACCTGTGGCGTTTTCTTCCTGTGCTCCAGGAGCAGTACATTACCACCAAAGAGGTGGCCCCGCATTGGGCGGGCTGAGCTAATTCATATTTTATTCTTGAAGACTATTTATAAGGCTTGCATTACGGTGGAACTGCACAACTACCGGGGAGGGAGTCGGGGGGGTGGGATGATGAGGGAGACGATGACTGAATGAAATGATTCAAAAGAAGCCAGCCACTATTAACAAGGATATGCAGTGGGTTACACAGTAGAGCTGTCCCACTAGGTGGAGACAAAGCTCTGGAAAGTGCAAAATTAGTTTCAGGCTGCAGTAAGGATAATTGAACTAGAGTACATAATGACTAATAGCTGTGGGCCTGGATAGCATCTTATATTTAATGTTCAGCTTTTCTTAATCTGTAGTCATTGACACACTTAACTGAAGTCTCTGAAAAAGGCCAAATAGCGGGAGGAGAGGATTGGGGTGGGTGAGGGAATGTGTTTTGTGATACAAGGTAACACCTCTTCTTCTGATTATACTGAGTACTGGCCACGATGGAGCCGAGCAGTGCTTTCGTCAAAGTATGGACCACAGAGAAGGAAAACTCAAAGTGGAGCATTTCCCTCTTCCTGAATCTCCCCTTTCCGCTTACAATGACGAGAGGACTGAGTTTGTCCAGGAACAGCGTTGTGTCTTCAGCCTCAGTTATTCATTTTTTATACCAATTTTCACCAAATCATTAAATATACAAAACATTGAGAATTTGACCAGAATTTCTATGTCATTATTATACGGCCTAAAACATTGATTGTCAGATATATACTTAAGTATGTAATACCTAGTCTGCCAATTTGCAGTATACAATTTTCAGTGCTCAACCCCTCATTATCTACTAATGGTCTCCAGTCTTGTAATATGCTGCTGACCATTTTTCACTACAGGAGAAATATGTCGGTCCAGATTTGAGACATAAAAATAAGACCTGTTGAAAATCTGTCAGGTGATTTAGTCCTTATGTCTCTCATACTAAGATAATCTGAAACCTTTATTTATTGTGACCAACAAAGAATCTGCTTCCCTAAGAGACTCAGACTTCACTAAATTGGCCAGGACAGCCAGACTACCTAAAGTCTGTAGTGTCTCCTCAGCAGTTCACAGTGCCTGTCCAGACAGCTCAGCATGAGACTCTCAGTCTCAGATTCATGGGTTTGACCCCCACAGTGTCAAGTACCTTTGGATAAAAGCGTCTGCTAAATGACTGTAATGTAATGACTGCAAAATTGTGCCTTGAGTAAGAAAAGGTGAATTTTCCATAGAATATTACTTAATGTATAATAATGTGTTTGAAAACGGGTTAGTCATATAAAATCCCAACAATGCTACTCCTACTAGCCATGCTGCATACTGAAGCATGCGATGTGTGAAAAATATCAGTATACTTCAAGACAATTTCATCTTCCAGTTCTGCTGACGCCCAAATGCTGACAGTTTCAGTGTCACATTGTGGTTTCACCACCCGTGTTTAAAAAAAAGTGGATAATCTTTTACTCTTACAGTTTGTTTGTATTTTTTGATGTCTACTCAAACTCAGAAAATAGGACATCATATACGGAGAGTGGGGTAAATTAGGCCAGTTTCTGTGGAGAGGGACATTTTCCATTGACTCTACTAGCAAAGTGTTCCACTTGAAGATAATAATGTTGTGGATGAATGGAAACAATACCTTTCTTCTAAATGCTGCCATTTGAACTTATGCCCAGAAATACAAACATTAGCACATTGTGTTAGGAGTATAATACGAGGTCTTTTTGAAAACTATAAAAAGCACATACAGTTCCATTTTGAATAGTGTACTCCAACTTCAGTAGGATACAGAACTGAAAAAAATGGGCCGATTATTTGGCTAATGGTCCAGACTACACCTTTGACCATCCTGCAAATCTTTTCATCAACATTACTAAAAAACAAATATTTTATGCATAAGTGGTCTTTAACTAGTTATTTGCAGTTATAATGCACACACAAAAAATTGCACCCTCAATGTTGGCTCAAGTTGCCCAACAGCTTACTTAACCTCCTGACAATATTTTTAACAGCAACACTAATTTGATTAATTTAACCTATATTTGGGTAAATGAATTAAAAATATTTTTGTCTTTCCAAGCTGCAACCAACACCAACTACACTCTCCACTACTTAATGTGGAGAGTGGGCTGCATACCAAACATCTGTGCCTATTGAAACACATTCAGCATAGTGAATCAGGCTTTTTCAGTACATCGACTTTTAAAACGGTTCAGTAAGACCATAGCAGGTATCACAATCTGACGCTCTCAATTAGTCAGACAGAAGAGGTACTGTGCGAATCACTAATTCACTCACTTTGATCATGCATAGCAGGTGATTAGGATATGGTTTGCAGCATAAAGAGGACTGCAGCAAGTCCCCTTTGATCCATGGTCTATAGAGCAGAAGCTTTCTGTCTTTACAAACAGCTTGGAAAACTAATCGCAAGGCTTGAAATCTGAAACGTAATTTTCCATTAATGAGATTTCTTTAATGTATTAAAGCTAAAATTATTAACTGTTATCTGGATTTACACCGCCAGCTCATTACGTTTTTTCACCTCCTGTATTTGGCTCTGTGATCTATTTTGTTACCTAAACCCCAAGGTTTGTTTTTGTTTAGACAGCAAATGAAGACGTCAGATCATGACACATGTTGAAAACATAAAAACAGATTTGACCAGACAAAATTTCTATTTGAATATCAGCTATGCTACAACATCAGTGTAAAAATATACATGGTTTCATGAAAAACTTGTATTACCTTGCTCAATTACACAAACATATTTACAAAACCAGCAAAATAGACGTTTATTTCTCACGTATGTTATTGTGGTGCAAACAAATATTAGAATAATTTACAAAATATAAAAAATACTGAATAAAAGCAATAAAATGCAAATTCTGTTATAATTGGTGAGGAAACTTGCATAAAATGTCTGTGTTGTTTTTAAAAAAAAAAAAAAAATAGTGCCACAAGAAATCGTGGTCATTTCAGGACATAAGGATATGAGAAAGACAATAAGAGACAAGAGTCAATAATCGATCAATGAGCCCAGAGCCTATATAATTCTTCCCGAGGCAGGAGGCAGATCCCCTACAATCCCTCTTGGTAATGCCTGCAGAATACAGCTCCCTCTCAGTACATGTGTTTAGTGCCTCTGCAGAAGTCATGAGATATGCTACAAAGAATGCCAATGAGAGGACCGACAACAAAGGTTTGTCAATGTCAAACGAAGCTCAACACAGTACCGCAGAGAAAAGCCTTCTGTGCCGATAAAGTAAACAAAGGAAGCTACAGTAGTTTTCCTAGTCATTACCTGAACGCTGTGTGTGTGTGTGCATGTGTGTGTGTGTGTGTGTATTTCAGTCTCCAGAACTATCATCAGAATTAACCTCATGTTCAGCTTTCCAGTTTTTCCTCCTCTTCTTTTGTGAGTCCAACCCCGAGTCTGAGCCTTTGTGGGCGTCCTGCTTTCGTTTCTTATGACAGTGTGTCCTTCTCTCCCTTTCTCCCTCATCATCACTTTCCTCTGAGCTGCTGTCTTTCTCTCTACCTCTGTTTCTCCCAGTCTTCTTGTTTTTATGTTTGCTTTTAGTCCTTTTCCTCCCCTGCTTACACCTGGCGGTGTTACTCTCATCACTGCTGCTGTCACTGCTCGAGCCCTCCACTCTCTTTCGCTTTTCTTCCTCCTTCTTCTTCTTCTTTTTCTTCTTTCGAGAGGATTTCTTTGAGCGTTTAGATATGGCCGTTTCTTTCCTGGACTTGGACTTTTTCAATTTGTGTCCATTTTTCTTGGTGCCACTGGCTTCTTCACTAAAAAAACATACAATATATAAGAAGATTGGCAGTGTCAGAAGGTATAGTCCTAATCTAATGACAATACAGACATATAGACAGTCCTGCAGTCTATGTTCCACGACAGAGAAACAAATACAGCCAAATGAGAGACTGTTAATCCAACCACTCCAATAATAACCTGATGAATCTCGTACGTAATAACAGTCTTTACAGTCTTTACTCACCCAGCACTTTCAAATTCCTCAGGATAAAGCTCCTTGAAACCACTATGTCCCCATCTGTGTTGTGAACATAAGGATACAAATTCACCTTTCAGGGATTTACATCTCAGACATTCATTTGCAATACTAGTACAAGGAACTGAAAATAAATTTACACAGGGATTCAGCCATGTACCTGTCAGGATCACCGGCCTCAAATTCATAGAGTTTGCGAGTCCAGTATCGACTCTCGCGTTCTTTAGATCCAATTTGGTCTCTGGAATAATCAGACACTCGATCACAGTGCATACTCCCCCTGAAAAACAATAATCATAATCAAACAAAACCTATAAACATAGGTTATGCTATGAAACATGATCCTAAATAAGCTTTGTTGATTGATTGTGTTGCTGGGTGGCACAAAAAAGGTGAGATATTTCTTGTTCAGACCTCATACATTCTGGAGCTGACAAATGTTTGTTGTGGGACGTTTCTTTCTCCCAGTCTCTCATTTTCCACATCTCTGACTCCTCCTGGATCTGCAACGGGTCACACAAAGGTAAGTGCATGAATGATTGCTCCGACACTAAACTATCTGACTGACTGACTGACTGACTGACACACACACACACACTCTCTCTCTCTCTCTCTCTCTCTCTCTCACCTTGTTGTGGGCATCTGTGTGGCGGATTACATTCCTGAGCAACACCTTGCCCATCGGCTCCCTTGACATGATGACACCTGAAACGTAAGATGTAAGTTAACGTTATATAAAAGTATATCGCCCGCTGGTATGAAGCAAACAAAATGAATGGATAAACAAGACAGAGCGCTAATTAACGTTAGTTAACAAGCTGAATAGCAAGTGCCACGAGCGTAGCGCCGACACAAAGAGTATCTACTAAATACCAAATATTTTAATATGAAGTGTTAGTAAGTTAGTTAGCAGTGCTTCCCCGGTAACGTAAAGCTATCTCTCTGACCAATACACATTACTGATTAGCTTGCTCGCTAGCTAGCTAACACGTCGGCTAAATTGTCTGTTGGCTTTTCAGATGGAAGAAGGAAATAACGTACAGGCAACGAGGGTAAACTTATTAGAATTCTCTCAAATTCTGGCAACTTGTCTTAACACTAGGGATGGGCTGCTCGGTACTCACTCTCGGTACTGTCTCGATCTTTTCGACACTCACACAGGGATGGTCTGCTCGGTACTCACACTCGATACTGTCTCGATCTTTTCGACACTCACTGCGTCGGAACGACGTCCCGAGATACGGTTCAAAACACTTCCGGTCACGTGACGCGCGGTTTCGCGCCTAGTTTCGAAATGCCACGTCGCGCTATAAAACGAACAGGGGAAATCAATAACTTTGAATGAATGGTGCGAGTTTATTGCGATAGACCATAAAAATAATATATATATTATTTTAATATAATATAATATAATATAATATAATATAATATATATGGAGGATGGAGGATAGGGCAAACAAGAGACCAACGTCCTTGGCATGGGAGCACTTTGATCTAGTCTCCCCTAACAAGGTGCAGTGTTTGTGATGCCTTCAGCATTTGGCGTATTCAATGTTGAAGCATCTGCGCTCCAAGCACCCAAATCTGGCCAACCCACCTGCACCAGCACTGAACCAATTAGAGGCTTCATGTTTTTATGATATTTTACTTGGTTCAGGTGTGCCTGAGTAGAGCTGGAGCTAAAACCTGCAGGATAGGGGGGTCCTTGAGGACTGGGTTGGGAACCACTGCTCTAGGTGTCCTCAAAAGTATCCGAGGGCATCCTCATCAAAATGAAAGATGGCTTAATTTTACTATTAGTGTTTTCAAGACAGTAACCGATTCAATCAGAATCCAAAGTCTCTTTGTGTCTTTATTCTTTTTGAGCAACTCATTTGACTCACAAAAATGACAACCTGACCTTCCTGTCAACCCAAAATCATTCCCACCCTACCAAACCTTCCTCCTCTACTTGTATCTGATCTTGCCCCTGTCTTTTTTATATTGGTGCAAAAACATAAAAAGCAATGTTGAAAAACATAGGAACCATAAATCCTTTTTTAAAGGATTTAAAAGAAATTACCAAATTTCCTATACTCTCCTATTAAAGGAGAGTAGGCCACAAGTTAAAGCTAGAATCATTTTGTAGGTTCACATAATATTCTTGCTCCACCAGTTTTTTTTAAATTTTGGCGAGCGATGCTTAGACCAAGTTCATCGTCATCAGGTGTTTTGGTGGAGCAAGGATGTTGTATGGACCTGCTCTGCATTTTATTCCTTGGAGCTGGAGGTGCTATCACAGTGTCATTAAATCCTACTGTCTCATTCTCAACTCAGAACAAGTGTATCTACATGGTGCATGGGCCCGCGTATAGACTACCAATACCATCAGCTTGTCACTAAAGTTACACAAGGACCTGAATGAGCTACACATGATTTGACTACCAAACCTTGGCTCCCTCAACAACATTCCTCAGTGAATCAATACAGACATTTGTAACACTCCTGTTTTTCTTGTTTGTGTTTTTGCACATGGAGTGAGCTCAAGCATGAATGTTCAATGTTTCATATTTGTAGATATTTCTCTGCATTGGCTAATTTCATCTACAATATACAATATGTTGTAATTAACAGACATTCTTTGCTGGAAAAAATGAGTATTTTTCACATTTTATAGCAAGGACAAACTATAGATCAGATGTTTACACATTGAAAACTTATGAAATCTTGCACTAAAGCAGAGTAATGTGTTCTGACACAATTATGGGCATGTTGTCACACTGTAGATAATTTGTGCTGTTAGGAGAAATAAACATGAAAATGATCATCCTTGAATAATTCCATATTTATAGCAAAATAATTATTTCATATTCTAGATTATCTGTAGTGTAATTAGATGTTGTTCTATTTCTATTACACTATAGCAGAATTTTTTTCTTTTACAAAAAAAGTATCCACTTTTGCAACATTTGCTTTCTTATGTGACTAAGCTTGACCTGATTTGAAATGTCCTATGAACACAGAGTCGAATGAAACTCTTGCCTTCATATTTCTCACAATGCAGCTTGTATTTTCTATAGATTATTAAACATGTCCAACAAAAATGCAAAGATTTACATTTTTCACTATCAAGCATCCACAAAACAATCATCACCATGATCTAAGAGTGTATTGATCTAGACCGTTGAAACAAACAGGTATCCTCTTATCAAGAAGGCAAACATTTGCAGTTTCAGAGTTGTAGTCCTTGTGACATGCCCATGTGGCATCTAGCCTTGCCCCCCCCAGGTCGGCCTGTGGTGGATCCTAATGGATCCTTACGTTTTGTATTTTATTGCAACACATTAGTTGCATTAGCCTGCTGGGACCACGGCTTTGCATGGTAGTGTTAACACAAGTCACTTACTCAAGCATGTGCTGGTGGTGCTCACACAGAATTTAAGACACTGTCATATTGTTATGGGCACAACTGCAAGCTGCCACGTGGAAAAAAGTGTCCATTATTGTTCACTGATGGAGGACACATTCTTGTTGATGACACCAGTATGACCTTTTGTTTGTGTTACCTGCTACACAAACCAGGCAGCCGCCACAGTATTTGATTTCATCTGATGCTTGTGAAAGTCAAGTTTTTATAAAATCTGTGTTTTTATAACTGAATCCAAAATGATTATTTGTTGTTTCCATGGCAACGACTAGATTTCAAATAGCCGTGATTGCATGTTGACCTGTGTATTTCCTGAATGCCCTTCTCATCTGGTTGTCATTCTATACTTCACCCTCTGCACAAATATATCATTAACGTCTGACACATGTTTCAACTTGTTTGGTCTCATCTTTGTGCAACACTTTGATTTTGTCAAACAAAACAACACCACACAGAGCTAGAACGTCTCTATTTTTATCCACAGGTTTAGGATTGTGCACGATTGAGTGATATACGCAAAAACCAGAGGGAAAGAGAGAGAACAAGAAAGGAAAATAAACCCCCCTCCTCCTTCTTGTGAAAGGGGAGACCACTAGGGAAAGGAAGGAGGAGGGTTGAGGGAGGGGGAGGGTAAACACACCCAGACACAGCCATGTCTAACATCCTCGCTCTGTAAAAGAAGGAAGGACTGATACAAAGCCAGTGCGATAGAGCAGAAGAGAGAGAGGGAGGGTAGAGGGAGTAAAGGCAAAAGAGAGGCAGGGGAAAAAAGGCGAAAAGATGCACAAGAGCTGCATCAGTTCTTGTCCGCAAGGAACAAAAAACATTGTGTTCGTGAATGGGAGCTGGTGAGCTCAACCACAAGTGCAATGAGAAACCAGGCAGAATTCAGCCGCTGGTGGTGCTGAACACCAATCCTTTCTCTGCCACCGCAGGCTAGGATTGAGCCTTGGAGTGATTTAGGGAAGGGTCCAGGGCTGGTAGGATTTGGAGCTTTATGTTTTAGGAATATGCTGCTGGAGAGGATTTGAGCGTGCTGTAATTCCAGATTGAACACAGTGTGCGACGTGGAGACTCCTCCGGTTGCTGTTTTCAGGGCTGCTCCCTCCCCTGCTGCCTCTGGCTCTGTTTGGGCTATGGTCCTGTCCGAGAAGCAGGGCATCACCCAGATGCAGGGCACAGACTGTATGGGAAGTTAAGAGTGTAGCCACCAGAATGGGAGCCAAACAGATGAAATGGTAAGAGACAAATATATCCTCATTTTAACACTATGTCACTCTGGTTGAACTAGGGAGGCTGATTATTTTCATCTGCAGTGCATGTGCCCTAGCAATATGAAACAGTATATATGTATTAGTGGCAGACACACACAGTAGGCCTGGTCAGTCAGGCAGTAGGCTATCATTTTGATCAACATGTCCAATCTTTGTCTGCCTATTAGAAAGACACTGCTAATTATAGCATTAACTGTGAGCATTATGGTCTGATTCTGCGGACTCTTTTGTTCCTGTGTACAGTAGGTGTGGGTGTGTCCCTGTACCATTTGGAGGCATCGTGAGCACAGAGCCTGCTATTGCCTAGCAACGCCTGTCTAATTTCTATCAGCAGATCAACTTCCATCTCAGATCTATTGATTGTCCTGATGAAGATAATAAAGTCTAAATTATGTCATAATATCAAATATGAGATGTTTCTTTGTCATATAATATTGATTGTCTTAGTTCCATTGCTGTGAATATATTTTAAATGTCTCCCTTTTCAGCTAGCTAGCTAGCTAGCTTTGGTATTTACCAGACAAGGCACCCATAGCCTCCTATATTGAACTTACTTTTTAAAATTGCATGATAAATAAACCTACATACTGTGTTAAAGCTACATGTAAAATGCCCAAACACTAAAAAAGACATTAATCTGTGGCAATGAAGCTTATCTCTTGCAAATCCTAATGCTTAATCTTGGGTTTATCTCATATAGTCCATATGTATTTGTATGTTGCCTCTGTTGGCACAACAGATCTATCTAACTGTCTAAAAATCTGAACTAAACCCTGAGACGATAATGTCATCATTGACAAGATCAGTTAGAACCAGCTGCTTTGCTCCTCCCAAGAAACACTCAGGGATAAACACAGCAGCATCTGATAAGAGGACAGTTCATGTTCTTTTTATGTGCAATTACTGTTTCTCAGAAGCTGGGAGGAACTATCTAAATTAAGTTGCTCAGTGTGGTGAATGTAACCAATGTAGCCTCTTAACAAGGGTCAAACTATTTTTCTGTTTCATCTTTAAACTCTCCTCACTTCAAGTTTTAACTTCAAGTAAGCATGATTGTACCTCTCTTCACCTTTTCTAATTCTTACTATGAAGCTGAGAGACTCACTCCTGTTACTTTTCGTCACTGACTAGATTCATTCGACAATATGTACAATGCAAAGACCATAATTCCATATGTTAACCTCATTGCAGTGTGAAGTCAACAGTGAGATATAACACCCGGTTTACTGTTTACTAAGTCTTAGTGTCACATGGCTTGCACTGAGTAATGCTATTAGATAAGCAGAACATCTCTTCAGCTATAATCTAAATCTTGCTCCATGCACTCTATGCTGAGGACGTTTTAGCTGTGTAAATGCAATCCTTCAACTTCCTTTGGTTTCTCAAGACAGTTTTTCCTCCTTAGTTTGGTTAGTAGCAGGGTGTTGAATAGTGATGCTTTTCTAGCCCTTGTCCTGCATAGCGTTTAGGTCTGACTCCACAGAATCAGGGTTGTTTTCCCACAGACACAAAGGGAAGAGGAGGAATCCCCTGCTAGAGAACCATGTATAATGCCATAGGTCACAGGTCACAAATAGCTGTATCCCATTTCTAAAAACACACCAGAGTGAACATGACAAGAGGCCTGAACCTCAGGGTGCTTGAAATGCACTCAGCATACACAAAGATCACAAAACATATACTCAGCATGAACTAGAAGGAAACCATCCATTCAGAAACTATGAAAACATAATGTTTTGAAATTATGGCCCAAGGGGAAGCAAACTATTTAAAGAATGTAAGAATGACAGAGCTGCATAAACCCCTTGTCCGGATTTTTCTCAAGAATCATTTTCTGTTATTGTCTTTTCATGAGGTTTTATTATTCATAAAAATAATTTTTTTAAATGTGTTGGCAGGCAGCCAGTTATCTTTGCACCAACTCCATGGGGATAATATATGAATATCACTGTTATTGGGTAAAAACCTTGCATTTCATAAATGTCAACTAAGAAAAACAGTCTTGTTTTTAGCTGCATTTTTCAATTTATCCAATGGGTTTTGAAAGGTTATAGAACTTCATCCATCCATAGAAGACCATATAATCCTTATTGAATCATGAAAATCAGCAAAATTGGATTTGCTTTCACTTAACAACAACAACACACTGATAATGGTCAAAGTTTAGGAAGTCATTTGAAATAATTAGTCCAAATGGGATTAATGTGCATCGTGTGGTACTGGAGAAGGATTCATAGTCGAGCTTCCTTTTATGTAACTAGGTCTATTTATTGCGATTTATTTGGCACTAGAGATGCAGACTCACTCATTACTGTCTTTTCACACCATCTGTTCCAGTCTCAGCTCAGCCAGCCCTGCTCACTCCCCCAAAGAGGAATATGTTATCGCCCAGTCCACTGACACCCGTAAAGAAGCACTCGACAATGTTCAATCTGAGGACCAGGGGGAACCTAGGGATGACAAATCAGAGTTGACAGAGAAGAAATCTGTCACAGGTTGGCTGCACATCAACTCTTGTGTAGCAAAATGCTTTGGTATATATCACTGCGATGTGCACATACAAAGACAATGCTCCCACGCCCAATCTCCCCTCTCCCTCTATCTCTCCTCCTTTCAGAGGAGGTATCTCTATGTGGACTGTGTCCTACACTGGGGCACGATGGGCCAGAGGAGGAGAAATCATGGGAGGAGCAGTTGGACGCCCACCAGGAGCAGCTGGAGAAGGAGATGCAGGAGGCCAGGAGAATGGTGTTCCGCCTACAGGTAACGCCTGATGACAATTATGGGATGGCATTATGTGACAGGTAAAAGATCAACTATAGTAAACAGTGAGATTTATCCTTTAAGTTTTGTTTCATACCTGAGTTCTCTAACTCAACACACAGCTTGACCAGTGTTTGGTGTGGAGTCCAAACTGTACTTTAAGTTCAAGTTGCGAAGAGACCTTTTATTGATGCTACATACAGTCAAGGTACCATTTCCTCGTACCGAGCACAACGCTCTTGGCAAGGTGTCCCGTTCAGGTTGGCGGTTGTCTGGTAAGCAGAAAGTGAGTTGTGTAGTCATGTCTTTCTAAAGGGGTCCAGGTTAGTTAATCCAGGTTAGTTAATCCAGGTTAGTTAATCCAGGTTATTTAATCCAGGTTAGTTAATCCAGGTTAGTTAATCCAGGTTATTTAATCCTAGTGTTACTTCTTTTAGTTTTTGTTCTGACTGTATGTGTGCATAAGTGGTGTGTATACATGGTGAAAGTAGGTGACTGACACAGAGAAGTCTGTGTCTGTCTAACCCTAACCCTTACCAGCCTCTCTGCTTTGTATATTCAATTAAGAGTGCCTGTTTACGTGTGTGTGTGTGTGTGTGTGTCCTCAGGCTTTGCTGCTCCATGGCTCGCTCCCTGAGGAGGACCAGGATGGATCTGTGAGCTTCGGAGATAGCCGGGCTAATGCTGAACAGCAGCTGGTACAGCACCCTCTCTCTGCTAACTCAAGACAGCAGCAGTTGCTTGCCACTCTGCGTTAAGTGTCAACACTTGTGATGCTGTTTTCCGCCGTCCCTCCTCGTGAGAGTGGCGACAGTAGAGCACAAATGAATCTATTTGATCTGCTTAGCCTGCTGTCTTTCAGGCCCACTGCCTCCTCATAATCTCTGATGTTTTTCTATTCTCTAATTACGCTGCTCATCCCCTCTCTCTTCGAAGGTTTTAATCCGCAGTCGTCTGGACCAAAGCATGGAGGAGGCCCTTGATCTCAAGGTATAGTAAGTAAATCTAATAAGGTTTAGCAGGTGAGCTACCATATGAGCAAAGGGCTCGCTAATGAAATGTCTGTGCTTATTTGTCTGGCTCTTAGAGGGAACTGCTGAGACACAAGCAGGAGGCACGCCACATCCAGGCCATCAAGGTAAACTCGGCCAATCTGACCCTCTTCCTCTAACACTGACTCTGCCAAGGACATCGTTCAGGCTATTCCACTCTTGTACCATCCCAGACTGTAGATTCTGTCATTTCTGTCATTCACAGTCAATTCTTGTGGTTAAATTAAGTATGTGATACGAGAAAAGTTGGATTTCAAATTGTACATGCTATCAGTGTCTCTGAATGCAGGTCTTCTCTGGAAGCTTCTTTGATCCCCCGCCTCTTTCTCATTAGGATGCTCTACAGCAGCGCATGGCAGTGCAGGAGGATGCGGTACTGCAGCTAAAGCAGGAACTACTGAGGTGCAACATGGCCAGAGATCAGCTGGAAGGGGAAAATGTGAGACAAGTGATGATTTCCATCTGACATGATAAATACTTAACCTGATTGACCTGTGGTTCCCATTTATGTGAAAGTGATATTGCACCAGTATATCAGGTGGATATATCTGTTTTCAGGCAGAGCTCAAACGCAAGATGAGTGAACGGAACAAATTGCTCAGTGAATATGAGGTAATCGCTTGCAATTTTTTTACATTTCAGTGTATTACAGTGTATTGTTGAAACTTGAAACTTGAAACTTGCAAACTATTACTCAGATACATATACAGTGCCTTGCAAAAGTATTCAAACTTGATTTCTCTTATTTCTCTTAAATTTCAACAATTTTGTTTTCACTTTGATAGAATAGAGGGCTTTGCATAGAA
This sequence comes from Gephyroberyx darwinii, assembly GCA_900660455.1. Taxonomy (NCBI): domain Eukaryota; kingdom Metazoa; phylum Chordata; class Actinopteri; order Trachichthyiformes; family Trachichthyidae; genus Gephyroberyx; species Gephyroberyx darwinii. The sequence continues at coordinate 29,563 of CABFOQ010052527.1, forward strand.
CTCAGACGAAAAATGTATTTTGAAATAACTTGATCGTGCAAAAGGTCAAGGGGTTTGAATACTTTTGCAAGGCACTGTATGTATATACCATGAGTTTTATTTAATCTGTCCTTCATGTCACAATAGCAGCAGCTTGGGAAGAAGGACAGACTGCTGCAGCAACAGCAACAAAAGCTTGACGAAGCTCAGCACAAAACGCATGAAATCAGCCTTGGACGGGTATGGATCCAGACATGTAATGCCAAACGGTTTCAAGTATCATTTCACTGCATCTCAAAATACATATTTAGACGCACATCCAACAATAATCTGTGTATATTGTTTTCCTTTCGATAGTCATTCAGGAATGAGAGCAGTGGTTACAGTAACTCCGTAGCTTCAACTTCTCCTCCAGCATTTCAACACCGTGCACCGGTGCGTCCAATACACAAAATAATATCTTCAATTTGAATCACTTTTTTAATAATATCACCACTTGCTGAGAGTTGATGATTTAATTGCATGACCATTGCATTGCATTATCTCAGTGTGTGTGTGTGTGTGTGTGTGTGTGTGTGCCACCGTCTG
>CABFOQ010052527.1:43112-57935 GCA_900660455.1 Gephyroberyx darwinii
TTTTATACAAAGTCAGAATTAAACAAACAGTGTATTTCCACATTCAATTCTTGTTAAGGATGTGAAGGTTGGATGATTTTAGAGAGGTGGGGTTTGAGACCAGAAGGTTGCCAACTGGAAGCCAAGGAGAAGCACTCTCTCCACTTTCAACAGCTACTCTCTAAATGCCCTTGAGCAAGGCATTAATATGACAATGGATGTGCTTGTGAAGCCTCTCAGGTGAGTGTTTGAGAGCTGTGTTTGAGTTTGCAACTCTCCTTCTCTCAGCATTTATTTGTAGTTTTGCAGTTAAATTAAGTTTCAAACAAAGTTGAAACAATTCATAGGATCTTTCATCAAATATCAAAGATGTCAAAGATTGCCATTGATTGTACATTGTGAACGGGAATTTAACTGATAGGGCTGAAGTCACACAGTTAAGATAAAATGAAACTTAATGATCCTTGTTGCAAAATTGGGTAAGCTAGAAAAGTAATATAGCTGGAAAACTAAAGGGTGTAAACATCAGTAACTGGAATTTAGCTGATAGTCATATAGCTAGAAAATAAATGACACAATGTACAAACCTGCACAGTTTACTCAATGGATGCTTATGGGAGCAAGAAGAAAACAACTGAAAACCAAGGGACAAATTCAACTATCACGATAACCTGTTAAAACCCTTGATGCTTTTGGTGAACATGAAACAGAAATACACACGTTGTAATAAATGCCACCAGTACCTGTAATGAAGAGGAGCTCCATTATGTTTGCAATGTTTTACCACAAATTCACTGTGCTGTCACGTGGGCATGCCAGTGTACAAAGCAGATATACTGTTACTTAGCACCCTTCACATTTGGAATAAAACATAGCCCAGCTGTGCGTCTGGAAGAATGCCATCAAAAGTCACCATAGTGCTGGAATGGCTCCAGCTGGGTGCAACTTGCACAGATGACGCATAAACTGTAAACAACTTGAGATTGAAATGGATTGTGGCATGACCCAATAAACTATAAGTGAGCCCAACAGCATTATGTTGCTTATCATAAGATACACTCACCGGCCACTTTATTAGGTACACCTATCTAGTACTGGGTAGGACCTCCTTTTGCCTCCAGAACAGCCTGAACTCTTCACAGCATGGATTCAACAAGCTGCCCTTCTGCACACCACTTTTGTTAAGAGCTGTTATTTGAGCATTTGTGGCCTTTCTCTTAGCTCCAACAAGTCTGCCCATTCTCTGAACTCTCCCATTAACAAGATGTTTTTGGCCACAGAAGTGCCGCTCACTGGATGTTTTTTGTTTATCGCACTGTTCTCTATAAACTCTAGAGACTGTAGTTTGTTAAAATCTCAGGAGGGCAGCTGTTTCATACCACGCTGTCAAAGTCACTTAGATCACACATCTTGCCCATTCTAATGTTTGGTGGAACAAAAAACTAAACCACTTCACCATGTCTGCATGCTTTATATATTGAGTTTATATATCAAGTTGCAGCCACACAATTTGCTGTTTGGAGGAGCAGGCTATTTGCATTAACAAGCAGGGGTATGTAATAAAGTGGCCTTTGAGTGTGTGTATATATAGTATCTAGTACATTCTGTTTTTTTATACAGTGTAACCAGATGCGAGATGCAGGTTTCCAGCAGCCTACAGTCTCCTCTCGGCTCAGACTGACCCAGCTCCCTCAAAAAGAGCACTCTGTGCCCTGGATACCTACATCCCCTCACTCTCCTCCTCCACAACGGTGAGCCTTTTCTCAATCTACTTATGCTGGGGACACTAGAAGACTTTTAAAATCCTAAATGATTTTAAAAATGCATTGCATCACACATATAATGATGGATTTTCCGTCCAATAAATCAATCCATTCTTTTTTACTCTGTCGTAAATATGCTTACAGGTAGGTAAAGACGGTGCATCACACACTTAACAATATAACTGAGATTATCCTGCTGACTCCTGATATGTCAGGTCCTCTATTCTCTCATGTGCATCAACATGTATTAATATGCTCATTAATGGAACATTTATTAATATTCTCTGAAAAAAATACTATATTTGAGTGAAACCATGGCTGGAGACACCCCGGGGGCTGTATATGTTTCAGTAGAGCTGACATGTTTGCACGGTGGCGCAGTGCTTGCACTGCTGCCTCACAGCAAGGTTCTGGGTTTGATTCCTGCCTGGGGCGCTATTGACTCTGGGGTGCCCAGGTGGGTTACCTCCCGGGCCTTTCTGTGTGGAGTTTGCACGTTCTCCCCGTGCTCACACGGGGTCCTCTTCCACAATAAGGACCCCAATTGAAAAAAACATGAAGATCGCCACCTCCTGTCCCGTCCCCGACCACGATGTGGACTCAACATCTGGAGCCGTTGGTCCCCGGGCGCCACAGAGGGCTGCCCCCTGCTCCTGGCTGCCCCTGGAGGGGTAGCTTAAGGATGGGTCAAAAGCAGCCACCCTCCCTGCATGCGTGTGTGTGTTTGGCGGCCACCACTGACTGCATGCTGTGTGTGTGTGTGTGTGTGTGACTCAAAATTATGTGTGGATCAATAAAGTGTTCTTCTTGAATCTGTAAACTCTTCACATTACCTTGATTGGTGATCGATCCCAAACAAGCCTCTGATTGGGGTTTCCTCTCCCAGTGGTTGGGATGGCCACATATGGTGTTAATTGTCCTGATGATCCTCTAGTACGTCCCCAGCCTTTCACCTCTGTCTCTCTGCCTTTCCCTCAGTCCCCCTCTACATTTTCCTTTTGCCCGATTCCCTGCTTTATTTATAACTTGTTAATTGTGTGTATATGTCTATATGTGCTGCCTTGTGTGTCTGTGCGTCTCATTCTGTCATTCCTCTCATATATATTTCAACAGATCCCCTCAAAGGAAGAGACCAGAGCCTCGATGTCTTTTCTCTCCCCTGAAGCCCTCACCAACACAGAAGGTGGACAGGGGGCTGGGAACAGAACAGCTCTTGAGCTCAGACAAGAAGAAACAAGCCCAAAATGAAGCTTTAAGGTCAAGCGCCCTCTAACAGCTCTCAAATTGATTTCAACCACTTCCACTAATCAAATAATTCAGAATGACCCATGGTTGTGTTTGCTTTTTTTTGATTCAGTACGAGTCATTGTTGGATTTTTGTTAGTTTTCTGGGTGCTCCAAATTATAGCCCATGTCTCTCTTGCCAAATAGTACAAAAGGATTGAATGGGAATATTAATGGGTCCTCTTACTGTAGTCACTGAGTCTTTCAAACCCCCATGTCAGACCCCACTTGCTGAAAGCCATAGGCAATAATCTGATTCCAATTCAAATTTAATTCTTTCCAATAAATCAAATATATGTGCCTGCTAGATTCAGCCTATTTCCTTTTTGAGTGATTAATAGTTGGTCTGTTTTTAGTGCTCATAAAGACCCTGTTGATGGAGTGTTCCACATATTTCGGTTTAATCAAATCTTAATTACTGCAATTGTGCTCTCTAATTATTCAAGGGCCTGCAGCCTGATTTAAGAGATGAGGATTATTTGTGTGAAATACTAATTGAACTCGCATTTTGTGTTGTGATGATTAATTGCATGGTACAGGCAAGCCTGGTTGGATAAGAAGACCATGCAGAGACTGAAAGAGCTCAACCAGCTGAGTAAAGAAGAGGCAGAATGCATCCAGAGATTAAGGTAGTAATGTTATAACTACTTCAACAGACAGCACAGCTACTGTGCATACTGTATATTAACCAGTATGGAAGTGGATGGTCTTAATGTTATATCAGTTGCAGAATGATGATCGAACTACAAATGTACAAGTCTGATCAGCATATTTGAAATCTTTCCCATCTTCTAAGATAACCTCATATTCAGGTCATTATGTTGATTCTTAACATTATATAAACAAAATCAAAACTGCAATTCAGCACTTAATGTAAAGAAATAACCTTAAATGTAATGCAGTAGAATAGAATAAAATAGGAGATTTAGTTGTCACACAGGAACTCCTATACGCAGTATGACAAGATAATTGAAAGACCAAGCAACAAAAATGTGCTATATGATCAGACATGCCTAGAACCAAAAACAATTGACCGTGAAATGAAAATGGGCCTGAAATGTCTACTTGTACAAAAACTGTTAGCAAGTGTCTGGACCCCCCACCATCAACACCATCATTTTTTTCTTTTTCGTTTCTTGCACTGCTCAGGTCGAGTTCATCAAATAAATCCCTATTACCATGCCCTGAGCAGATCTCAGCCAGAGTAGTCGTGAGTAATGTGTCAGTGAAACAAGTCAGGTTAAATTCACTAAAGTTCACCATGTCTGTTTCTGTACAGTGGTGGGACTGTGACAGTTTTGGCCTTCTTTGATAGCAGAACATGTTTAAAGCTAAGCAATTATAGAGCCAGAGAAATATACCAGGCTAGGCTGGTTAGATGCAGGAGTAGTCCAGAACTTTTCTCAGCAATGTGAGTGACTTGTCAGCTGATTATTGTAATTTATTAAAGCTTAATTTTTGGGTTTGGGTCCAAATAGCCGTGTCACCTTTTTCTTTAGTTGGAATGCTATCAGATTTGACATCTTTTACAGACAATCAGTGTAGGGTTAAAACCTGCCTTGTACAACGTCTCATTTTGTCTCTGAAGTTTGAAGCTATCTGCTGCAGAACTTATGACAACCTGCGTCCTGGTTCTGTTTTTGGGTTACAGGTCTGAAGTGGGCTCCCCAACTCGCGCTGAGAACGCTGAGCAGAGGGCCAGAGAGAGAATTCAGCCCCTGCTGGATGAAGCTGAGGTAGGTAGACAAGCTCAGCTTGACTGTCACCCATAGCGTAGCACCAGATTTTCCTCCCTTTATTTGTCACCCGAAACGGGGGAAAAAAATCAATTTACCTTATATTTTATTGAAAAATCCATACAGCAGGTATTTACCCTCACATTTTTCATCACATAAATAGTGATTTTCTGACTACCGGTCTCATTGTTTATGGGCTAAAAAGGAGCAATGCATGCATATCATGCACTGATAGTACTGAGCTTGTTCTTTTCTGTGTACTTCAACAGATTGGCGAGTCCAGGAACAGGAACAGCTCCTCACTAAGGAACAGGCTATCTGAGCAGGTTGCAGAGAGGGTGAGCTTTACAGCTGTTTCCAAAATGTCACTGGACAGAGCAGTGTTGGCTCTACTCTTGGATTAACCATGAATTGGGTATCATGGCCATCCTAAAACAAAAAACAAATATTATGATTCTTTATTTTCGCTCTCCTCACTGTCGTCCTCTGCAGGCAGCAGTGAGTGCTGAGCACCTGAGTGAGGCCCTTCTGGAAGATCTGTTGGAGGATGCTGCACTGGCAGCGTGGGCGGCTAAGACGGACAAACAGTTGGAGGGCATGGCCCAGCGTGGGCTTCAGGCCCCCACCCTGGAGAGTATGCTGCTGCGCATGGAGGAGATGCAGGTGAGAGCTGCTCTACAGAAAGGCCTACTGAAAGGTCATGGTACAACCCAAAAGGTCACCCTTGGTTGGTTTGTTATTTACAGTGAGATGTTATGACAGCTTTGGTCTGGCAGATGGACGGATGCAGCATCTCACCTGATAATGAGGTTCTGTCTGGCTGCAGTTTGTCATGTCTCAGTATTGGCAGCTGGAGTATGTTGATAAAATGTGTCTCTCTTCTCCTGCGTGTCTGAGCAGAAGGATCAGGAAGAAGTGAGGAGACGATTTGCCACTATCACCTATTCAGACTCTCTTTACTGGGACCGACAGGATGCAGCAGGTTAGAACATGAATCACAGGATCTCCTTCTATGTATCTTCTGTAACAGCTGGACAATTGATTTCAACCTGTTATTCCTTCACGTCACCTGCAGGTGGAGACAGTGTGACAGTTGATTGGGGAAACTGATTCTTGTCATTCTGACTCTATGCTCATCTTCTTTTTCTGTCTCACACACACACACCACCATCTTTCCTCTTTCTCCTCCTCTCTGTCCTTCCCAGGACCCCAGTGCCATACTCCAGTCTCCAGGCCAACCTCCCCTCAGCCAGTTAGGCTCTCAAGGCCAGTGCTGAGGCACAGCTCTACAGCTGATATTGTCCTAGAGAAACCTGTGGAGACTGCGTGAGTTACTATGTCCTTTCCCTTTTTTTACTCAAGTCATTTCTATTTCTCACAATTTGCAGACCCTTCCTCGTAGCACTGACTTATCTGTTTTGTTTATTTTATATATATATAATATATATCTTATTGCACTTTTACTTTAGTACTGGTTATGCTCTTAGATGCTTGTTTGGGGATTTGGGGAATTCTTTTTTTTAGTTCTCTTGCCACCCTATGTTGAATACCTGTTTTTTTGGTCTGAGGACTGAGCACCTCTATAAGAGTCAGTCTCTGTGTGTTTGTTTGTTTGTTTGTGTGCTCATGTTTAACCTATTTTATAATAGGTTATAGGTTATAAGGGAATTATGTGTGCTCATACACCAGGCAGTACGGTAGTCAAACAAGCATCAACTAACTTGAGGCTGGTGCGCTGTACCTCCACATACCAGGAAGTAGCGCGGTGATATTCTAACTACTGGATAAGTCACACATGAATTAAATATTTTGTTCAGCGATTCTCTTAGTTACAACAAGACTCAACATTTTGGTGTTAACAGGTGGAGTTTTTACATGGATACCCCACCATCCTCCATCCCTCCACCTGAGCACCTAACACACTTATCAGAGTGTCCTCCAAAAACTGATAATACATTACGAGTGTATGACACCATTTAACTATCAAGGTGAAACTCCAGGTATTAAGATTCATTACCAGCTGCCATGGACCAAATCTGAGAATGGTGATTGAATAAACTCAAAGGTATACTGACATGATTTATAACGTTATTTTAAAAAAGGGTGGACATAGTGTTTTTCTTTCACCTGCTTGGGTGAAACTGACAAGGGGCCCGATGCATAAAACTACGAAACATTTATAAAACCCTGTGTACGCCTGTGTAAACTTCAATCATCCTGAAATTGTGTGCACATGCATGAGCCTTATGGCCATGCCCACAATTAACCATAAATGGATGCCAACACACCCCCAATTATCCTGGTATGCATATACATTTCCATCGTTATTTTAGAAGATATGGCGAAAGTATTGGTGAGTGTGAAGACTTTGATGTTATTGTAAGGAATTAGGCTTTGTAATCGGACTTACAATACAGCACTCGTTTGTGCTTTGTTACAATGTAGCCTAACAGATTCTGACTATGAAGACCAGACCCTGGTGCCTCCAACAACAGGTTGAGGTTCGGGGGAGAGAAGGAAGTGTGCCACAGCCATTATGCACTGCTACATAGTGACGTTATAACAAACTATTAATTGGTCACACGAGAAGGTGTAGGCTTATTCTTGCTCTCCAATAATGTACGATTTTGGTGACAAACCTATTTAGTCAAGGTATGAAATGAAGGCTTGTTGAAAAAAGGTTGTTAACCACTCAATATGTAATCATAGTGAACGTTTTCTTAGCTATAGACATCCTAACACAATGTAGTAAAAGAAAAAAACAAAATAAAATGTCACCCATAATGTTACTACATGCACAATTTCTTCTAAAAACATGAAATTGTTATATAGATCCTTTATTTCAGTTAAGAAAGGGCTCATTTTGATTGCATGGAAAAACCTGAAAATGTCTCGGAGTGCAGGAGGGGTTCACAAATGTTCAAGCATGACTATATGTCTGTATCCAGTGAAATCGACCGCAACACCATCCAGAGGGAGTCATTCACTATTGGCTTAACTTGGACTCTAGACAAGAAGGAAAGTAAAGTGGTTAATGCCTTTCAAAGGGTGCAGTTTTTTCCCATGATCTGTTCTTGTCCCATAATCGCTCTCCCACCGGGAGGGCTTGCTCCCCCCCACAAAAACACTTGGTGGCTTCCCTACCCAGGGCACAGTCTATTCCTGACTCTGGCAGCACAGAGCCTCTCCTGCCCAGGGCTTTGGCTGCAGCTGCTGTGCTGCTTAAATTAATGAGGAAAGGAAGGAAGAAGAAGAAAGAGGGAAGGAAAGGGAGGCAGCCAAAGACTGATGGTGGAAGCACTGTAAGTTGTTGGCTAAGACAAGCCAGCATGAGATAGCTTCAAACAAGTTCAAGAAGCGCCATTAGCCAGTTAAAGCCAGTCAGTCATGCTGTGCCCCAGGTCCAGCTCCCTCAATGTAAACGTTGCCCTGGGATCCCTTGTGCCTGTGACTCATTTCATACCCTGTTTGTCTTCTTTACGCATCCATCAACTAATGGCTCTATTTTTGTTGGCAAACATAACATAGGCAGTTGGAAGTCAACTATTTACTGTCTAGTCTATTTCCAGAGGTATCCAGCCTAGTCTCTAGTTAATTGGGACTTGGGTCATTCGAGCTTTGACTGCTGGCTTTCTGTGATGCTCCCTTATTGAAGAATGTACCAGTGGACCCAGGCAAAAAGTCTGTCTTTTTTTCCACAGTCTACCGAATTAAATGGTCCAGTGCAGATAGCATACTGTGATGAATGGCTGGGAATAGCATTGTTTTTCAGGTTTTTTTTTACTAGAATATAAAAGGATAGTGGCCTGATCCAGCTATGTTGTGTCTGATGTTTTGCACCTCTGTCAATATTTTGTCAATATTAAGTCTCTAAAGAAAGTAGGGTGCGTTAAGATGCACCTAGTTCATGTTCACTAATGAGACAGTAGATGTGGAGGTAAGTCGCTGAAATATCCCACTCAATATGATAGCGCAGTTTTGTTTGTATTGATGTGTGTTAACCTGTGGAAAGTGCCTGTGTAATATTTTGTGTCTCTGAGATTGCTCGCCAGGCAGTTATTGTTCTCAGTGTCATTTTAAAAATAATTACCATTGATTCCAATACATTGTCGACATTAGTCACCGCATCACCACTCTCAATGAAGACCTTAAGTGTTCAGGGGTTACCCACCACTCTCTTGAGAGAATAAATCAGTGCTTAATGTAGAAAACAATATGGTGCCTTCATTGTTGAGGGCGTATTTTCCACCTATTTATTATTCCACATATCTTTCTTATTGCGTCTGCTTGTGTTTGTGTGTGGGCACACGCACAATAAAGGTGATGCTCTTGTCGTGGTCAATGATTCTTAGTGAAGCAGAGGGTCTGTTGGGAGATGTTTGTCCCACACTAGAGCTTCCTCTCCTTCCACCCTTACAACTTGATGGAAGCCAGTGTGCAATCTATTTGTCTTTTTATACTGCAGTGCCAATGCACCACATAATGTCTCATCTTTGCTCAGCCATTTTTGATGCCCTATCACAGATGGTGTATCCCCTCGTTCAGATAGCAGATGATAAGATTGAGTTTCAAGAGTAGTCCTTCAGGTAACTGGGGGATGTCACTTCTCACATTGGTTTCCATCTGCAATCTACCTTAGAAAAAAGGAGCTTGAGTCCTCTACAGCAAAGGCTAAAATTCTTTCAGCTTCTATGCTCAAAATGACATATCTTGCTGCTGAAAATCCATCTAGCTTTAATGATAATGCCCCATGCCCCTTTGATGCTGCAGAGTAACCAATCAAAACACTCTACTTCATCAAGGGACCTGATGCTGCAGGTGAGAAAATATGTCATTTGATAAATGGTTCCATCTCAGTTATTCATGCTTGCATCCAGCTTGAGCTCAGTCAGGGTTCTTGTGTCCCATCAATTCAGATAATGAATACTTAGTGCAGTGACGAGCGCATACTGGGCTCCTGTAGACTCCTGTAGTTATAGGTGTATAGGTGAAATGACTCTATGAAACTATACTCAATAACTGCATGTTAAACGAGAGTGATAAAGTAGGAATGATATCAGACATTTCATTGTGATGCATTACTGGTGGAGGAAACACAGATCCATCAGAATGGAGAATTACTGGTAATGTTATGTTAATGAAATCCTGTTCCCTTAGTGTCAAAGAGCAACCCAGCAAACAATTAATAAAGCAACTTTATGAGGTCTTTAGAGAGGACAAGACAGCCCATAGATGGGGCAGGTGTTTGGGCGGGATTGTCATAATCCCTCTGCACAAACAGTGATTAAGGCTGTGGGTTTGAAAAGGAAGAAAGTCATCACAGCTCCTGATGAGTGTGGAGAGCTCATTACGTGTGTTGTCTCAACCCTGATTACCTCTGTTTACAACCCACACTGAGAGACATGGCAGGCCCCGCTTACAGCAGACAACAGTCATGTAGCACACAGTCGCCTGCACCATGGAAAAAGTGCGTGACATTGGCATCTTCTAACTTCTGGAAGAAGATGTCTCTCAGTATTCCTATCACTTGAGGCTTCTTTGATTGCATTGTTTGCTGATTGAGACGCACAATGGCAGACTGTTATTGGTTATTTATTTCCCAGTGGTTGTTTGATTGAATGCTATTAAAGTGTGTAGAAGGCACATTGCTGGGAGAATGCAATTTTCATAAATGTTAATCTCAGCTGATTTATTAAAAATTTGAGTAGAGCAGTTTGTCCTCTCCCTTAATGTTATTTTAATGGTTCCAGGTGCACAGGCTTTTCTTTTTGTCTCTGCGAAGGCTAGTGCCTCTTAATTTTGACTTGTGCGGTCAACTATTGAGACAATGTCAGTTCCATCTTCGAAAACATCAGTGGAGCGGTAGACACGATTTATGTATCCACGGTGAGGAGCTCAGACACAGCCCCCCTTGGCTAATGTTGACTGACCCACTGCTGCATCATCAGCAGGTCAAACCAATCGAGAAGATGAAAGCCCTACTCAGCCTCTCAGCTTTAACGTATTTTCTCATTTTGTCATTTCCCCTCTTCGGGGTCTCTGCTTCCTGCTTTGGTCTTGTCTACGGTTGTTCTCTCAGTTCCAAGCTTTTCAAACAAGCTGCAGCCCACGTTACACAGTAGATCATTTCTCGCTAGAATTGCAGCTGTGATGGCTTCCGCTCTCTCATCCAATCATGACCTTAAGTTCATAAGCACCCCATTGCCGCCTCGATGGCTCAAGTCCCTGAGATTGTCTGGAATATAGAAGACTGCTGTGTAGTCCATTACGGAGTATAGAACAATACTGCAGTGATCCATGCCCTTCCCTCCACACGATTCCGCTTGCTCACCAGGGTTTCTGTGCCTCTGTAGCTTGAATCACCCCCTGCTATCTCTGAACCACATTTGGCTTTCTCTGACTCAGTGGCAGCGCAGCCTGTGTCCCGTTTGATATATCACATATGGCGCCATGCTTTGCCGGGTCCTCTGTTTCCCAGGCAATACACCGCTGGAGCTTTTGGAGAGGAGTGAGAAAACAAAGTTGAAAATCATTTGAAGCGATTCATACACCTCGCCATGGGAATATAGAGCTGATGCTGCTCGTCTGTTTTGGTTTGTGTTTTCCTTGAACTGTTCCTTGAACAGTAGCTGGGTGTGGAGATTTAGTCTAGTCACATCGTACACACATTGAGCATGCAGCCTCGGTAAAATATTCACCACTAATGTTATATACGGCTGTTCCTGAGGGTGTCGTCATTGTCTTTCAGCCCCCTCAGTGAGCTTGATGGGACAGAAGAGCGAGAGAGTATCACTAATAATACACTAATACTTCTGTTATGGGGACTTATGATCATTTACATCACCTTGTCCTTGCTCAAAGCCATCAAATGTGAAAATTACTAATCCCCATAATTAATGCTGCCCTTTCAGACATTTCTTTCCACTGGATTTCTGAAAGGTGCTCCTTTGCAGGAACGGCAGGCTGGTTCATGCCCACATTTGGAATTGGCACAGAAAGCTTTGGTGTCTTCTTATTGCTCTACTTTATAGAGAGAAAGGCCAATTTGCAGGGGGGGTGGACTGTGCTATTGCCACATTGGTCCTTAAATGTCCATCAGATTGTAAATCGAGTCATTGTAGATTGGCAGTAGTTGACGTCACTGTCAAAACCCCACAGTCAAAACAGAAACAAGTCCAGCTGAGGCTGGGGAGCACAATAGGGAGGCACTTTGCTTTGGAAACTGCTGCAACTAAATATAGCAACGAGAGTGCTGTTGCAAGAGCCAGGCTGATTTGTCCATGCAGAGAGGATTATAAACCCAGACCATGGCAATGCCCAGCTGAGCCCCTACTCACCCTGTGCAAGGGGCAGGCGAGATAGCGGACATGTACAGCAAGTGTGTTTGGTTAACTGGGCCACAGTGCTGCCCTCCAATCTGCCTCCATTCTCAATAAATGCCAGTTTGTTCCTACCCCATAGCGACAGCATTCAACAGCCCTTAACCCAATTGATACGATGTGAATGGTGTGCGTCATGGCATTGAAAAGGTGTTGAAGGTCCACCTCTTTGACTCCCTGCATGAGCATCCTCTTCTCTGTTTCCCCAGACACAGTATTCTCTCTGAGAACAGCCTGACAGAGGAGGGATCCCAAGATGAACAGCTGTCCGGAAACGGCACCCTATTCCCAGGCCCAGTGGAGAGGAGCAGGGGCACCCTTATTTCCGTGCCAGGCAGCATGCGGAGCAACATCCAGCAGTATAGGGAAGACTACGAGGCCTACCTCCGCCTTGTGGCTCATGAGGCCGTTGGCAACTTCAACCCCTGGGCCATCACAGACAGGTGAAAGACAGTCAAGGCAACTTGTGGTGAAACAACGCTAATAATAGATTACATACTTTTCAGCTCTCACAATGTTTTTGTGTCTTTGAGTTAGTCTTTTCAAAGTGTTTGCGCTGCACATACTCCCATCTACATACTGCTTTTTTTATTTTTTTGCGCTCAGCACCTCGAGTCATATTCGCTATCTGGTTAGTTCCCGGGTGAGACTTTGAGTAGGAGTTTGTTATTCACTTGGCTCAGGGCTACACAACACGTTGACAGACATAATGTGCATACTGAAGTGCTGACTCTGGTTCAGAGCTGATGGTTTGTATGTGCACGTCTCTGGTGATCACTCTTGTTCTTCTCACCCACCCATTCATTTGCATACTTAACAGAATTGGTAAGTTGGTGCAATGCGACGATCCCCTCTGTTCGCTGTGAACATACTGGACGCATTTGTTTGATAGATTAAACTGTTCACACGGTCAGACGTTCTAGAAGATGATACAAATAATTGAAGAAATAATTGAAAAATTTTTTAAAGCAAAATCCCAAACCTGGATTCATGTCTGTCTGTTTGAGATGTTTCTCTCTTCTTGCCACAAAGGTGTGTGGAAGTGTGACTTGCTTAAGAAATTGGTTTGCTTAAATCGAGAGCCAGAAACTGTTGCCCTGCTGCACCCATGGGATCTGACTGCTGTGTCACCGCCTCATTATCAGCCCTACTTCTGTGGATCACTGAAGTTTTCAGGAGGTGCAACTCTTTTTGAATTTGGAAGAGGAGATTGTTTCATGCGACGCCATCCAATTATCCCAGTGTTTTTGGGGAACAAACACACACACACACACACACACTGTGTGAAACCTGACTGTATGATGAGATGGTAATAAGCAGCCCACCTACCACCGAGGAGATCCCTCGCTCACCACTGGAGCTGTCTGACAACACATCCGCCACACAGTAGCAGATCTTATTCAAAAATAGAAAGACATACACACTTCAGCCTATTTTGGGTTCTTTTTTAATTAATTTGGTGTATTTTTAATACCGATAAAGCTTGGCAGTCAGATCTGTTTGGAAAGCAGCAAGGCAGGGCTAGGCAGATAATTCAGCAGTTGGATACACATCTTACAGTTTTCCAGTAAATGAACATGGAATCATTGGTGTATATAAACTAAACGTTGATTTTGTTTTTGTTCTGGCTTGTCAGTATATTTGTTGTGTCCATCATGCAGATTATGAAGAGTCATTCAGTACAACTTGCAAGGCTGGCATCTCAATTCTACTGATATTTCTTAATGGCTGTTATCCAAATTCTTCACATGTTCCACTCAGTAAAAAGTGTGCAATAACTCAAACATCAAATAGATGCACCGACAACGTAATGTTTGTTCTGGGCTTCTATAAGCGGGATACCTCTATTTCGCTGCTTCAGCCTGTGTATGTGTTGACCCACATAGTGATCAAAACAGTGGGATGTAGCTTGATGGAGCTTCCAGCTCGGCAGTCTTTTGAGTCATTTTCCATCAGCTCTCGAGGCAGGGTGCAATTTCAGTCCGTTTTTTCATGTCCAATTTTACTATGAAAATCAATGGAGAAATAGAATGCCAAAAAGTCACTGAAATTGCAATTTCTGTATTTTTGCATGTAGCGACACAAGGCTGGTTTTTATTTTCTCTGAAACCACATGCAGTGGATTCAAATTCTGACATAGTCCACCCAACACCTTAAAATCCCATGAACTGTAGTATTATTATTAAGGGATCTGGTGTCACATTTATTGACAAGAAAAATATTCAAAACAAACTTTAGGGGAATAATAATAATGATTATCAAATAATAAAACCCCTTTAATTCAATCTAAAGATGACATCTGATCAACATATATGAAACATTGAACAAAAGCTGTCACATGAATTCTCTTGCGTGTCACACTGTCTCACATCATTTGGTTTTCTTTTGTTGTGATGCAAAACAGGTTTTTGTTATCAGCCAGATGGGGACTTTCCTAGTGTATTAAGGGTTGCATATGTTTATTCAACTTTCAGAAGAGATTGATATCAGGAGCAGTCACCGCAGCATGGTTTTGTTGTTTTGTCAATTCTCTTCTTCCTTCCTGTTCCCCAGTCTGGCAGAGGAGCTGCTGTCGGAGGCTCTGGCTGACGTGGCCGCCGAGTTCCAGGATGTGGTTGAGGAATATGCGGAGGCCATCTTCACCTCAGAGTTCCTTCAGCCTACCCAGTCACCACCTTCTTC
>CABFOQ010052527.1:57955-70645 GCA_900660455.1 Gephyroberyx darwinii
CCTTTCTCTTAGCTCCAACAAGTCTGCCCATTCTCTGAACTCTCCCATTAACAAGATGTTTTTGGGCACAGAACTGGCGCTCACTGGATGTTTTTTGTTTATCGCACTGTTCTCTATAAACTCTAGAGACTGTAGTGTGTCAAAATCCCAGGAGAACAGCTGTTTCTGAGACGCTGGAACCACCACGTCTGGCACCAACAATCATACCACGGTCAAAGTCGCTTGGATAACTTGCCCATTCTAATGTTTGGTCGAACAAAAAACCACTTCACCATGTCTGCATGCTTTATATATTGAGTTGCAGCCACATAACTTGCTGTTTGGAGGAGCAGGAGTACCTAATAAAGTGGCCAGTGAGTGTAGGTAATCTTATGTTACATATTTATTAGGACTATGGTGATCATTTTTGGGTTGAGTCATTTCAGAGTCTTATCATTGACCAAAGACACCAGAAGTAGCGAGGAAATGAGACAGAATGCATAAAATAGTAAATTGTTTTATTCTTTTTTCACCATGCCACAGAACACTGACGCGTACAGAGTTGTGCCTGAATCCACACTGAGAAAACACTTTCACACACCGTGTTACAAAGCTGTAATGAAGAGGGATTTTACTGCACACATGGCAAGAAGAACAACCCTGATTGGATACCAGGTCGAGCATTGATCTGGTCCTGAGGTAGACAGACATTGACATAATCTAAACAATGCTAATCACATCCTCCTAGAACACACCAAATAAAAGGACATCGGCATTATCACAACATAGAAAGATCAAAGAAAAACCCTTTTCAAACAAAAGTGCTCTATTTCTTTTGGTCCACCAAGGAAATCCATTTATAGTGCATGTTCATGTAGAATAGATACAGTGAATGTGTGTTTTCATGGCACTGAGTGTTGTTGGCTATTTCAGAGGGCATTGGTGATGCCCGTAGATGCCAAGATTTGATATAGTGTTTTCATCCAAAGATCTCAGTCCACTGTCACTTTGAAGGGAACAATTTGAGAGAAGCGCGTACTTTTACATCAAAATTGCTTGGAGCTTGCATCAGAGTATCACTCACTATCACAGTATGTTGCTTCCAGCTGCAATGTTCAGACAAGTGGATCTACATGGCAGTCTATCTTTTATTAAGTAACAATACAAACACCCAGAAACATCTACCAATAGCACAAACCCATGTACTCAAGCACATCAATGCTCTATTTATAAAAGAGGCACAAGGGAGGGATCTTAATCAGAGACTTATAAAACACACACATTAAGATGTTTCTCAAATCATACCAAATGTAAACAGATAGCAAATTACTGTAATACAAAAATACAACATATTTAACTCTATAAGGCCCGTGTTAGGCTCACATAAAGGAATAACATGATCATGACAGTTCGTACATTACAGCTACACTACAACTGACAATAACCTGCTTATAGTGATTCAACGTCAGAATTTTCTTTTCATGTTTTGTAAAAAAAAAACACATTGTTTTCATATTTTCTTCAATTTTATCTCCTAGAAAATTCTGATTCTGTGATTTATAAGACACCTATCTATAGTTAATGATAAAAAACTACACATAAAAGCCATTTTGAGGCCTTTAGCATTTTTTTACACACTATTTAACCATTTAATTAAGTTTATGTAGGTATGAGTTAGAAAATCAAAACTACTGATGAGTGAACAATGAGAATTTGCAGTAGGTCTTGAACAAAAAGTGAAACGTGTGGAGGTAGAGCTTGCTCTACTAGCAATCAGCCCAAGAGACACAGACTGGGTGATGAAAATCAGCACATATTTGGTAACAAACTCAAGATATAAATAGCAAAATCTATTACATTGCAAGAGAAACGCAATTTAGTGTGAGCCGACTACCTCAAAATAATAACACCCACTGCAAGAAAGACAAGGCAATTAAAGAGATCAAGCTTATGAGGTCAAAAACATGGCAGCCATTCAAGTAAAACATGCAGAAAATAAACAACTCCAAAATAAACTCAACAGCAGAAAACTCTGATAAGTCACAGGAAATTAGGAGAGGAAATGTTGCTAGGTTCAACCAATCAAGCCTTGGTGGAATTATTTTCTCACAATCATAGAAGATGACGCAGGTTGTTTGATAGTTCTGCAATTGCTCCAAAAGCTACTGCTACACACACCGGTCAGCCGTGTGACCGTTGTGGCATTGAGTTTAACCACAGAGGATCAATTAGAGATACAACTAATATCAAAACTGTGTGTGTGTGTGTGTGTTTCTGCATGAGCGTGCATGCATGTGCTTCTATGTGTTCGCGTGTATTTGTGCATTTGCCGTGTGCATGTGTGCCTATGTGTGTGCGTTTGAACGTGTGTGTACGTGTCAGACTGCGTGTCGGGTCTAAGTCCTGCTCAGACGTAACAGACATAAAGGTAAGTCTTTTCTATCCTCCAGTCTGGCGGCACCTCCTCCGGTTTGTGGCCCTTCATGTGCTTCTGCATGGCAGCCAGGCTGGGGCAGAAGTCCTGGCATATGGTGCACTGGTATGGAGACGCTCCGTTGTGAGTGCGCAGGTGTTTAATCATAGCCGAGTAGTCTCTGGACCGCTGGTGACAGAGCTTACACTCAAACGGCTTCTCACCTGAAACATGAATAATACAGGATCACATTTATGAGCCCAGAACAGAAGAAGGTGAAACGGAGATTACCTATTTCATTTCAATGTATCCACTGGTGTGGTGTGGTATGTGTGTGTGTGTGTGTGTGGGTTTAGTGCTCCAATGTCTAAATGTTTTTTCAGAGGCTTTTCCACCCTGAAGTCACACTCAATAAAATTCTTGTCATTTTTTGGGAATAAAACCAGTCAAATTTAGGATATTGTATAACAACACAATACAATACAATTCTACCATGTTTGGGTGCACACTTGTGTCTTGCGGTCTAACCTGTATGTACGCGGTAGTGTGTCTCTAGCTGGTGTTTGAGGCTGAACCTCTTCCCGCAGCCGTTGCACTCATAAGGCTTCTCTCCTGTGTGGATACGTTTGTGGCCCCTCAGCGTGCCGTCGTCTCTGAAACAGCTCCCGCAGAACTCGCACTCAAATGGGTGATCACCTGAAAACACAGGCACGTCACAACGAAAGCCCGCGCTACCACAGCCCGCTTCTTGGGAGCCCATTATCTCGACCAGAACAGCGAAAGGGTAACTTTATTATTGGTATAACAGCTATAGTACATATGTAGTTGCACAAGTCAAATAGCCGCACGCCCTTCCTGCACACATGCATATCAGGCAGCGGAATAATGTGCTTTCAGACGTTGTTAATGTTATGACATGAGGACAATCCTCTTGGCTGTCTGCTAATAGCTAATAAAAGTCTTCCAGGCATGTGCTGCTCTGCTCTATACTGTAGTTAATCTATTTCTCTCCTAGGCTGAGAGTTTGACTCATCTCCAATGACCTATGTGCCTCATTATCTCAGTGTCCACAGCAACAGCCAAGTCAGAGGATACATTGCTCTCCTCATTACAGGCTGATTCTCCCCAATCCCCCACCCCACTGTGGAGCAGATGACATTTACAAAATGTTACTTCCAAGCAGAATGGCATACAAACAAGATACGCTGCCATGGCCAAAACTCCCTTCACTTCTGTCTCTTCACATCAATTATGTATTTCTCCTGTCTAGACATCAAGCCGTCCTGACAGCTGGGAGTGTTATTTAAGGTAAAAGAAGAAAGGGGGACATCTTTTCAGTAAATATCTCCCCGTCTCCTGCGGCACCGAGACTCACCCTCGGTAGAACACACAGACAAGTCATTTCCATTTGCTTTTCCTTCAATATTTATTTGGGTTTCCTCTATCATTTTGGGTGAACAACACGAGAACTGACAGCCGTGAATTGCAGAAGCCCAAAGGCTGTCTAAGAACCCAAAATATAAACAGGATGAAATTGCTCAAAATATGCACCGGCCATAACGGTACAGTGCTGTCATCAGAGAGGTGAGTCATCTTATAGAGAAGAAAAAGGCAGGGTGGGAGAAGGTGCAAGCAAATTTACTGGAATCTTTCCGTAAGCCAATAACTTAAGGAACTGAGCCGGTATACAGAGAGGCATGTTATGGCTTTATTTCTCTCTTTTCTGATACATGCATGCTTCTGACACCACTTATTGATTGAGCATTTATGACTTTGACATTACAGGAAACAATGATGATGATGATGATGATGATGATGAGCCTTACCCGTGTGAGAGCGCAAGTGTCTTTTGAGTGTAGTGTGGCTAGGGAAGGGGCGCTCACAGTGGCTGCAGATGTAGCTGTGCATGCCTGCATGGATCTCCATGTGCTGCTGCAGGGCCTTCTGGGTCTGGAAACGCTTTGCACACAGCAGACAGAACACCGCCATGTCAGTCCCTGGAGAATGTACAAGACACAGACGCACAGTTATTTCAGTACCATACACAGACAGGGCCTTAAGTGGGGAAACTGGGTCACTTCAACTTTGTGTGAGTCCTCTGAGGAAAAAGCTTCTTTCAAAGAGCAAGTGCCTCTACCTAAACTAACTCTCCTAAAAGCCCAGAGGCACTTTCAACTGGAGTCTTTATACACTCTATTTTAAACCCTGAAAGTCATTGTTTTCTTTAAGAATTTCGAACACAATGCACAGCATGCCAATCACACAATCAATGGCTTCTTCCTGGTGTGTTAGATGTGTAATTATTCTCTTCATTCCCCATCAGGAGCCAGCGCCAGCCTGTGAAGTCCTCTGTCTCTGTGCTCAAAGAGTGGCTGATAGTAACTCCACCCTAAATGATGCCTACACTATGCGCTCTGTGCAGAATGTTAAGTAGTGATATCAAGCCATTAAAGGCAGGACTGCAGGAAAAAACACAATCCAGTTTAATCCTGTGTGTGACCTGGCATCACTTTGGGGCTGCTTTCCTGTTGCACAGAGTGTGGAGAGGAATACAGATAGGGAGACACAGGCAGGGTAGTTTAAGTCAGAATGGCTCCGTGAAGAAGATCCATTGGCTGTCATACAGTCAACACTTGATCTACAGGCTCTGTACGCCAGCTCTTAACACCATTCTAGCACCTTTGCTCACACTCATGTAAATTCATACGTGCTGTAAGACTGAGGGATTGGCTAATCAATTGCATTGGTAATAATGTGCATGTCCTGGAGAGTGAAGCTTTAATGTGAGATTATGAGGTCCTTATTTCTCTGTCTGCTCAGGTTGCGGATCATTTACAATGCTAGCAGGTCCCGTTGCTCCTGACTCAGATTCAATCAGACATCTCCAGCGGAGGATCATTAGTAAACAGAGGGCTGTGCCAGCACTTCATTGGAATTCAAGTGGGGTTGCTGTGTCGCATTTAAAATGCAGTCTGATGAGGTCCACTAAATCAAATCATTTGTTACTGTTATTGAAGTGCCTTGAGGCAACTGGCAATTAAATTGGAATTAACGCAGGGAAAGGGATACAGCACACTCATACTAAGAAGGAAGAGTGTCAGACACTTGCTTTAGGTTCAATCAAGTTAACAGACAAGCCTGTTCAAAGTAAGAAGAAAAAACAAAGCAAATAAACACACTCACATTCACACTTTCAGGGATAAATCCAAAACGTTCGCTGGGTATTGTTTTCTAATCCACATATCAAACAAAGCGAAACATTTTTTAGTCTTAACATTTCATTGATGTGTACAATTTGACAAAGACCCACAAAGCTTTTCTTTGTAAGTCTGCATCCGAAATGATGGCGCTTTTCTTTAAACCTCCTCATAATTCTGCCCACGTGGACGTTTTGAAATTCCCCCCAAAACAACACTAATTGAACTGATCATTGGTAATCATTAACAGAAAGAAGACAGGATAAAAGACATTCCCCACTCTTAACAATACTGCAGAGAGGCGATCCAGTGGAATGAACTGCACCTGTTCAGAAGCTTTAGCCTGTGGCCATTTACACAAAGGACACACAATGAGGATCAGACCCTCATTGACCAAGCCCATTAGTCATAGGCTCCTCATGCAACTCCTACAATCCCAGTCTTTATCCTATCGCCTAATGACCAAGGCCCTTTCTTACCCGTGGATCACAATATTTTAGTAGAAGACAAAAGACCCTCCCTCCTCAGCGCCTCCGTACCCTCCCCATTCCCCATATCCACTGACCATACATGAAAGCCTTTCACTGTCTAACCAGCTTTAGTTCCTGTCCATTCTTTGAGTCCTACATAACTAACGCCAATTCACTGTGCACTGTGCAGCGGTGAGGTATGGATAATGATCTGTCTAAAAATGGCTAAAGACAGCAAAGAAACACAGAATGCATTCCCTGCGTGACCTGTGATGTGGAGCTTTGATCCATTTTAAGTTGACCAATTCAACCGCAATATTTCCTGCAACCAGTAGGGGGAGCGCTTTCTGCTTCAAAGTAGTGTCCAGGCTGCTTAGCTGGAGGCAGAGCAGAACCCTCTACTAACTGAATAACACAGTATCCACCTTGTGTAGATACTTCAAAGCTATTTGAATTATGCTCTCTCCACAGTCTCTCTATTAAATATCATATATTATAATAACCTATTTCAGTGACTTCTTTCTGTCTGCTCAAAAACTGAAAAACAGTCTAGTTTATTTATTTTTTTTGGAGGCAAACCATTCCTGCTCCCTGACACGCTCGCAAACACTCAGTGATAGATCCTGATCCCACTGTCATGAAAAATACTGAAACTTTAAGAAAGAAATATGACACATATTCTGTCAGAAGCATCTTACTCTTGATCTCAGGTTGACATCCAGTGACAACATCTCAGCAGCAGTTTGGATTTATTCTGCTCAGCTAACACCCAAAACAAAAATAACAAACAATATCCTA
This sequence comes from Gephyroberyx darwinii, assembly GCA_900660455.1. Classification (NCBI taxonomy): domain Eukaryota; kingdom Metazoa; phylum Chordata; class Actinopteri; order Trachichthyiformes; family Trachichthyidae; genus Gephyroberyx; species Gephyroberyx darwinii. The sequence continues at coordinate 64,813 of CABFOQ010052527.1, forward strand.
AAGTGTAAACAAAACCTTCTGAGGCCGGGGAAGTGTTTGCGTGTGTTATTGGTGGTATTTCGTTGTACCTGCTTCAGCGCACCCTGTTAACTTTTTCAAACAAAAAGGATTTGCTGGTGTACTGTTTTCCAGTAGGCTTCGGTCCTAAGTGCACAGCAGCGTCTCTGTGAGAGAGTAGGTCCTAAAGTTGGCTGTCATTGCCCCCTGCTTTCTCACCCTTAACCAGACAATGGGCTTGGGATTTGGTCTTAAGGCACAGGATGACCCCCTGACCCTTGGCCCTCAATGGGGTAAATACCATGTAATCAATGGTATTCCTCAAAGACTGGATAGTTGACTGAGCATTGTGGGAGGAGGCCTTTTTGACTCTCCAGTGGGAATGATGATTTACTTTCAACTACCTCTCTCAGGAAGCGTAGAATATACAGATTTGCTGCATGTATACCGATGTTGTTGGGCTGCTTGTGTGAAGCACAAGACACAAAGATATTAAGTCAATATTGTTTGAAGTAGTTCTGCTATTTCAGCATATCTGCACTATTAAATGGGAAGAATATGTGTGCGGTAATGTGATTAAACATGGTTTGCTTTTATACATCTGCCACTCATTCAGTCCAACTGAGGTGGGAGCCCGCCAGGCTCTCACGCTGCCTAAGGGACAAAACCATGTGTCTAGGCAACCAGATAGGATCATGGTCCTTGTTGGGGTGAAGTGTTCAAGCTAATCCCTTCATTCACAAATAAGCGCAGCCTGTTTCTTTTCAAATGGCAAACAAAAGTTTTCCCACCCTGAGAATCTAGGAGTAAACCCACTGCAAATTGAACAAGAGATTGCATTCAGTGATGACTGCAAATCTGTATAAATTCCACTGTGTGTTCGTCCTATTCACAAGGTTTACTTTAGCATTACTGTCCGGTACCCACCTACATCAATTACAGTGATTGGTTTGTGAATACGCCTCTTTAAATCTGATGAATTTATGAAAACAACGTAACATCCAATTCTGACTGCTTTTTACAAAGAAAGAACAAACACATTTGAGTAGTCACTATCAAGCATTTGTTTCAGTAGAATCTGAGATACCATTTCAAGTCAAAGCTGCTACTATCAAAAGGGCTCTCATACAGATTTCACACTTCACAATATTGCATCATGTGTGAAGTCATGGACAATGAACCTAATATGACACCAGTCACACGACGCATTGTGAAGGCATATTCAACCACATCCTGTGGCACGGTTAAGTACATACAGCATCCCCACTGTCTGCCAGGTCACTCATATGACCCAGTTAAACATACACAGTCATGGAGGCTACATTATGTGCAAGACCTCACATGACTCGGTGCGCCCATGCTATGCTCTCATCCAGACAGCTCCCTGTAGATGTGGTGGCTCCGGCTCTGGGGCACGAGAGGCACATACACATACACTACAGCACCTTAAGCGACCCCAGGCACTCATCGGTAGACTGCTAATCTACCCGAGTGAGGAACAACCAACTCAATAATTAATGCAACAAGAGATACGTTGCTCGTGTTTAACCACCATTCCATGGACCAGTTCATTGAGGTCACACACTTTTCCCCCATTTGAACCGCCTTGATTCCTAGAATGTTTAACATATTTTCCCTATACACTGTAGTACACGCTGCATGAAATGACTGGGTGTCCCAGGGCTTTGTGTATCATGGCAGTCAGTGCAAACAACCACTGGGGGCACAATGGCCAAGTAGACCATAGTTCCAATTATTTGAGGCCTGTGTGAATGATAACTGGGTATTAACAGTAGGGGACAGTATAATGACAGCATGCAATTAGGTGAGCTAAAAGGTCTGCATTATAAAGCCTGGGCTGAGTCTGAATGGACCGCAGAACTGTTTAATTAGGGCTGGGACAGAAAGTAATAATATTCACTTGATGAAGCAGCATGGAAACAGTGCAGCTGCTGTAAGCACACAAAGACAGCACTCTTAAGGCCTTTTTCTTGAAGGCAAGGTGGCAAAATGGTTAGCCAGCGTGCTTTGCAGCATATCCAGTTTTTATGCATGTGATAGATTAGCTACAGTTTGGGGTTTTCCAAAACTCTTGAAGTAAGATGATAGTCAAAAGCCTAGTTCCCCAGAGCCTTAACTTGCTCTGTTGAAACAAACCCCTTTGTTGTGAGAGCAATTCGGAGACAGATCCATTCTTTTATTTTGGGCACTGACAAGTAGGTCAGAGGAGACTATGACAGTGCTGTAGTGAGGAGTAAACAGCAGCACATGATGTTGTTTTCCTCTGAGTTCTGGCATCCAATGCCACCAGCGATCCACTTGCCCTCAGCAAGCCCCAATACCTCCCACCCCCTCCCTTCCCACAGTCCAATACCCCTCCCCTCTTTGATCTCAAACTTCAGCAACCCACGGCCATTCACCTCTGACATATCAAAATGGCTAAAGAGACTTTCACTGTAAACTACCCTTGCAACCAGTGCTGCCAAATTGCTACAGAGAAAGGTCTCTCTAAAGTAGTGTTATTTTCCCTCCAGAGGAGGTGGACGACAACATAGCAGCTGCTGATGTCTGACAAGTGTTGATCTGCCAAGAGGAAACTCATTTGGCTTGCTGGTTAGGCCTCACGGCAAAACAAAACCATGGTATTGTGATTTACTCTCCAATGTGTTTTAGTAAAAGTAAAATACACTTGAGGTTTATTAGACTTCATTTTCATTTACACGGAGTTGTGGACAGTATCTTAATTCCCATGTAACCACCGCACAACTGATTAAATTCCCTGTACCTCACTTCAATGTAGGTAAAGTGGCAGTAAAAAGGGTCATGCGTCACACTAGACCAAGCTGAGATCATGACAAAATGAGAGAGTAATGCCCTCCTGTACCCTGCACTGGATACACAGCCAAGCTGAAACTGAGCTCTGGATGTTTACAACTTGGGGAGATGAGGGTAGAGTCTTCTGGGCATCGTTAACACCCCTCCATGTCCACAGCCATTAACTATTCATACTGTGTGTGCCACCTGGAGTTACAGTTACATGCCAATGCTCCTGAGAGGGTTATCACCTTTCTCTGACAGTAGCAGAAAAGGTGTGGATTCAGACACTGTTGGGCATATGTACTGTCCGCCACAAATAAAGCTTTCTGGTTGAAGTAGTTTGGTGTGGGAGTGAAGCACTGGTTCTTAAGTTGGTTTTAATAGTAATAATAATAATCATCATCATTGTCATCATCATCATAAAAGTCTATTAAAGTGAGTTAAGAAACGATTAAGTTTTAAGAAACGATTTGAAAGACGATAATGATTTAGCAGCCTAAGCTCCTCAGAAAGGTCATCTAAAAGTCTAAGAGCCCTGATGACAAATCGCCAATCGCATCTCGTTTTCAATCTGCGTTTGACGTGGCCAAATATTGGTTTGTATAGCTACTCAGTTGGGAGAATACATCCAGGGACACAACTCTCGAGAAAGATATTTGGACTCCTCTCTAGTCCCAAGTGCTGATGCCAAACATTTCCCTTGCAAGAAGAGGGTGTAGTACAAATTTTCTTTATCAATTTTCTTTAAACAACTTGTTGTTGAGGGGGAGTGCATGACTGAAAGGTAAATAATTCCTTGGCTGCTGTCAAGCAGGAGGTGAGGATACTATCTCTGTGAAACTGTAATGCTCTAGCTGTAAAGCCAAGGTTGTGTTGAAGTGGCATGCAATCGGTTTGGATGCCAAGAGATATTAGTGGGTGATATCCGAGAGGGCCTCCCACCTCCCTGATGATAAATTATGGAGTATCATGACAGGAACAGTTTAACCCAGCCAGCATGACAAGCAAGTTTAGACCCATGATCAAAAGTTTCAAAGTCACAGCTTACGCTACAGTTCAGACTGAATGTATGCTGCATGTTAAACGTGTGTGTGTGTATGTGTGTGTGTGTGTGTGTCAAGTACCTGTGTGTGTTTGCCTGTGGGCTTCCAGAGCATCTTCTGAGGAGAATGTTGCTCCACACTGATCACACACCAGCGCCTCTGCAGGAGCTGCAAAAAATGTCATAATTAGGACCATTTATCTTAATCACACAATAAACATAAACATCTGTATTTGCAATTACAGCGTGAGAAAATTAATCTCCCGTTTTTGGAGACTGAGGGATGGACGAAGGCGCCCCATTTCAAGTCGCTAAAGAGCCTCACTAGTCAAATACTTGTGCTTTCAGGTGTTACACAAAGAAGCACGTATAGACAGTACAATGGAGCAGAGGAAACCACCATAAAAACACAACTCAGGACAAACAAAAGCACCAGACACCATGCAATGGCCTCTCTCTTCACAAAGAAGAGCAGAGCTGAAGAGTTTTATTTACCGTGCCCTGTTATCAGTCTCTGAACAGTGAGCAGACTGTCTGCCTGAGAGGCCACAGAAGGACTGGGTGTTCTCTCTACAGCAGACGCTTCCCGCCTGCGGCACATCCCTTTATCAAAAAACACTTCAGAGTCAACACCCCAAATCCCATTGCTTACACTGTAACTACAGTTCCCAGTTCACCTTTTGAATGCCCTTGTCTATTCTGATGAGGACATAAAAGAGACAAGCGTGTATACCCCTCGCAGAAATGTCGAATTCTTGTTTTGCACTCACACCTGCACAGACAAACACATCCACACACAGACACGCGTGCACATATTCACCCACACACACACACGCGCGCACGCACATACACATTCACACGCAAAAAACACACAGCTGTTTAGATGTGGGTTGGCTCTCACAGAGATGTAAATCGGTTGCAGATCCATACTGGCCCAGGGCTTATTCACTGATCTATTTTCTGCTCAGCTGGCTTTAAATGAAGTTAAAATGACTCATTAAAACACCCACAAGCTTTGGGAACTCTGAGCACTACAGCCTAAATGTGGTCCTATTTCAACTCTTACGATGCCTCTATATACAGATGCTGTGCTCTGTTGCATGCAAATAACAAAAAAAAAAACAACAAGCGTTCTGTTCATTTCTAAAAACAGCATTTTTCTGAAAACAAACTGTTACTGTTTTGGAATAGTGCTTTTGTTAGATGGGGAAAAAAAAACTTGTGTGAGAGTAATATTATAGTAGTAACACTACAGCAGTGTTGTAGATCCTGATGTTGTGTGACGCTGTCCAGTGTGGTGTGTTGTGTTGTGTGAGATTGTGTGATAAGGGAGGAAGAGAACATAGTGCATTGTCTTGTGCAGTCAAAGGCACGGAGTGTGCTCTCATCCATAAACCATCAAACTGTCTCCAGACGCGGCTGCAATCGTCCTCCATCAAAACACTTTGTCTGGCATACCAAAATAAGAGCCAGCATCGAGCTGAATACCAAATCAGCCCATTAGAGCAGTGGAGCACTCGCTCCTTAGCAACCAGCAGGATCTAAGGCTGCTATACTGAAATACACAGTGACAAAGAAATAAGATCCACATCTTTTTGGTAGTATTACGGGCTGACATGTTGGGATGGGGGGAGCGTGGTTATGTAAACAAATCACATTAGGTTAAAGGTGCTTTTTAGATTTCCCGCTGAATTGAAAATCAAAGTATCATGTCAGGGTCTAACAGTAATACAAGACATTGTGTGTGTTTAGAGTTACACAGACGAACGGCACAGGGTGGCTCAGGCGAGGGACGGCTCAGGTAAAGTCCTTTACAAGCTGTGCGGAGGATGCATTCGCTCTCATCTGTCAGCAGTATGTCATCCCCGAACAATCCTCAAAGAACAGGAGAGAGAGGACAGGGACCTCGCCTTGTCTGTGCTCATATTCCGACTGAGGTTTCTGTTTCTGTTTTAGTTTCATTTTTAGACGACCATC
>CABFOQ010052528.1:0-14389 GCA_900660455.1 Gephyroberyx darwinii
CCCCCCCCCCATATCAAACAAGATCAGCATGCAAATAAACAAACACTCACTACAACATAAAGAGCACACATTGATATAGCAACACATTTCCCCTAATATGGTACTAAGTGACAACGGTCAGCTTGTCCAATCAAACTCCAGTGAAAGAACTAAATAAGCGAGACATCAGGACTGCATTGTAATCCTAGCTTCAACCATCTGAGCCAGTATCAACAGTTTACATTCAAAACTGAGTGAAAGTGTAGTCATGCACAAGATTGATGAGGTTTGTATTAGATTAAAAAAAAAGTGCCTGCGACCACAGTGCATGTAGGCTGAAAGTATTTGCTGCTGATAAGACAAGATACTGGTATTTTTATGCAGGGCTCTACTGCTAAATAGAGCAGTCTCAATGGGACTTCCTTGTTGGAATAAAAAAGATGAATTAGGTAATAAAAATATTTTGGAAACATATGAAGCAGTGCCATGAAAAACTAAACTCTGGCTCCGGCCCAACATTTGACTCTCATAGAAACTGTAATTTTTTATTGTTGAAGTACAAGTATTAAATGTTACGTGCTTGTCAATAACATGTACCAATATGAGGAGTTTTATTTTGACACTCCACATTTCCACTTTGTTTCTCTTCTTTATACAGTTTGACAAGGCCATCCATAAAGTTGCTTTCAATCTATATGAATCTATATTGAATCGATATGTTGCCCAGCCGATTTCTTACACTGAATAATGATGTGGATCCAGACAAGATAAATGTGCTCAGCCTGCTTCATTCTACAAACACACTGTATAAAAAATAAGAGTTTCATTGTTTGTTACATTTTATAATTCTGTGTTAATCTCATCAATCCAATTATCTACCTCACAAACCACTTTGACAATACCAACTATAGGTACTTTGGCCTGGCACAGTAAACTCCAAGAGAACTGAAAGAATTGGGTGAATGCACTTCCACATCAGCTTTAATAAAAGATCTATTGATGTGTATTCCAGGGAGACAACCCCTATCCTGCATCGCAGTGAGATGAGGCACTCACTGAGATGACACACTATTACACATGATAAGGGGATGCACTCTTATAATGCAACTCCATTTAAAATCAGTGTCTCGGTTTCTTGTCGTTATACTTCCTAATGCTGCACTGTGTTATCTAAATTCATTCTGTGCTATTTGCCAACCCCTGCTGAAGGCAATTTTACCCCATCTTCATTGTATCAAAAATGGCCCCCATGCACCAACCACTTTCAGTTTTTATATGATGAAAGGGAAGATTTGTTGGCATGTAACTGCAGAACGCATACAACAACCAGAGAGGTACTTCGCCATAGAAATAACAGGCTGTGTGGTAGGAGAACACTGTACGGTAAAAAGGATAAACTCTTCACTGTGTGGGAGGATGACAAAACAACAGCTCACACGGGGCTATGATGGGTGAGACCCGTACGGCAAAAAAAATGAGGTGTGTGTGCGCATGCATATCTGCGAAAATGTCACCTGTTTTCAAACTGCGTGTAAATATTTGAATCCGCTCAGACCAGGATTCTTGGAGTAAATGCTCAGTAATAAATCAGAAGCTGGCATTGATTCCCCGCTGTTGTGCGGAAGCCTCTTTCCTTTGTAAATATTTCAGTAAAATATATTAATCCTGTCACACTCTGGCTGTCTTTGGTCTCTATTTGTCTCTTTTGCTTTGGTTTTTACATTACAACTGGGTCCAAAGGCCATGTCAGTGGTTTATGTCCAAAGGGTTGGCTGCCATTAGTCTCAGTTTAGTCTCTGGTACTTTGGGCTACAGGGTAATTTCACTGCCATGCAGCGAAGGACACATTTAAGAATATACTGGCAAGAATATACTGCATGTGTACATGGATATCGAGTGTCCAATGTACTTCAAAACACACACACACACACAATTATGAGGGATATTCCATTGACTAACATTCAACCACTAGCCATTACCGTAATCCATAATGCCTAACACTTACCTTAAACCTACTCAAATTACATGTTTTAGGCATTTAGCTGATGCTGAATTTATTCTACTGACTGTAGACAATCAGCAGAATCTTAAAGTCAACTCTAATGCTTTTTCAGACTGTGACTGAAAACCTCTGATTTCAAATGAGAAAGCTGCTCTAGTGATACTGTTAATATAACCTTGGAAGTTCAGATCAGCGTCCATAATCACACCGAGGTTTCTGACGCGCTCACTGAACTTCAGAGCAGGGAATCCAGTGAGCAGAGATTTCCTGTCTCCGTGCCCTTGTCCCTAAAACGAGCAGGTCAGTTCGAGTTGAAGAACAACAACAGAGAAATCCACAGGTTTATATCCTCTATCCAGAGTGATGACCTACAAAATATCAGGACACATGCACAGAGATACACAGGTGTATGCACGCACACACGCACACGCACATGCACACGCACGCGCACACACACTTTACCATCTGTAAGCTAGGAGAACCAATAGATTTCTCAGAGGCCAGCCTGGATGTTGGGACAGAGTGCACGGATCATAGACTCCCACGGTAACCTGGAGAAACCAAACACAAGTCTGTTTACATTACCAAAGTGTGTGTGTGTGTGTGTGTGTCTGTGTTAAATGTCTGTAAAAGGATATATCTATTGCCTCAGTAATCCCAAAACACAGGTGAGTCAGTAAAAGTACAGTAAGTATTGCACACTGTACAGTAAGTACAGTGTGCAATACATACTGTACTATATCTAGAATCTTTCAAATTCAACAATCTGGTTTTATTCTTGCATATTTGCAAGTTCAGACCAAATATTTTCAAGCGTTTCAGGTTCATCTATCAAACAGTGTGTGGTAAGTGGCGAGTGCCAACTGTACCCTTACGCCATGAGAGATCAAAAAATGTCAAACACACAAAACAAACTAATGTACCTTCTTAGTATCAGTGACGAATGTATCCCAGTCCCCTAGGAGAGCCATCTGAATGCTGTCATCTGTGTGCTTCATCAGGAAGTAAGGAACTGCAGTCACTCCCCTGTTGCTACACAGGCCATCATAGGCCTCCTGCAAAGCTGTGATCTGGGACAGTGAGAGAAGGAGTTACAAATACTTACTAAATATGGCAACACTTTCTAAACCACCACATCTAGAGAGCAATATAAAGCCACTCATTAGAATGCACTTACAATGCCTTATGGTGCAAAGAACATATAATGCTTTATCGATGCATTATATCAGCAAAAATATTATATATACCAATATTTGTGGGTATTTGCTAAAGTAACTTTTGATAGGTTGGGATGATGCCATGCAGCATGTAGCTCTCATTACTCATAACTTATCAAGTAGCTACATAACACTGATCATTTACGTCAAATCTTGTCTTTGTGTGTGTGTGTGTGTATATATATGTGTGAGAGAAAGGGAGAAAGAGGGACGAGCTGCAGAGAAACAGTCATCACTATGGCCTGTAGCTGGCCTCACACTATTTATTGAGTCGCGCTAACTATCTTTGAAGCAGTCTGTTTCACTCCTTGGATCCAGAAACCTGAGACCTAACAGAAGACCTCCCAGAAAGCCTCCAAAATTCAGGAGTCAAGAGGCAGATGACTATGTTTATCTTATTCTATAGTTTATATTAAACAGCACAGCCACAACTAGAGGACACTTGAGTGCAAGAGTATTTTCTCTGAACATCTATACGTGTGGTAGCCCTTTGAGCTTCTGTTTATGGGCATATTTAATCATCTACACTCCCCGCTGCATCTGACAATAACTTAATCTTATGGAAGGGAGTTTTCAGGGTTTGTGTCAAAACAGGCCTGAGAACTCCCAATTTCAAGAAAAGGAAAGCATCAAAGAGACCAGTGGGAATGCTGGGTCAGTGAACTAAAGTTAATGCTCCTCTTAAGTCATGTGCAGTATTTGAATGTTACATTAAAATAACAAATATGAGGCAAAAACATACTTTTGATTATGGGTCCTACTGGGCCTCTGGGTTAAACCATGTTAAAACAATGACATCAACAAAACAGCCAAGTGTATCATACTGTCCAAATATTTCTACCAATGACAGTATACTAATCTTTAAACAGTCTACCTGTTTAGCTGAGAAAACTTGCTCTAGTGTAGAGGGCTGCTGGAGAATCTTTATCCCCTCTGAGAAACAGAGTGCAGGGAAGCAGAACCAATAGTAGAAGTGGTACTTCTTCAAATCCTGAGGAGGGAACGTGGGGGGGGGGGAGAAAGAAAGGAAGATGTCAGTCACACAAAAATACATGAATGTATAAAATATGAAACTAAATTCAGTCGCATTCAGAAGATACTACTGATATGTACCGCAAAGGTCAGCAGAATGAATTTGCAGAGGATGGATGGATCCTTCACTGCAGCCCCCGACTGGATAGCATCCCATATCTGCAAAACAACAGAAGTTATGTCTTCAATGTCTTCAAAATATCATCATTTAATTTATAGCAACATGTAATAGCTTAATCAGAAAGTATTTCTTTCTGAGTTTAATTGTATCATGTAAACAGAAACCAGAAGTCTGTCTGTGTGTATGTATGTCTGTGTGTGTGTGTGTGTGTGTGTGTGTGTGTGTGTGTGTGTGTGTTGACATTAGATGTCTTTTACCTCCCTAGCCTCGTTCTCCAGCAGAGCCTTCTTATCAGTGGTCTTAAAGGCATCTAGTGTGTTGGTGTTATGCAGCGTTCCTACAGCCGGACAGCAACGGGCTGGGGTCGGACCATCCCTGACAGCAAAAGACATTATATACTTTACACGTTTACATTGTATTATGTAGAGACAATGACAGCCAAAACAATTTATTCTGGTAATTTATGTTTACAATGTGTTAGATAGTGTAGATAGATACTTTATTGATCCCCGGGGGGAAATTCTGGAGTGGCAGCAGCATAACAGTATCACAAGAATGTACAAAATACAATGGCAAGGTACAAAATACAATATACAAAAAAACAAAGGCCAAAAAACGAAATACTAAAAAACTACTTATAAATATGAAGACTGAATGAATGGATGGTAGGTACATATATACAGAGTTAAACAATGGTAATGGGTGAATGAATGTGAAAGGGAATGAGAGTGTCTAAAGTGCAGGGCAATGAATAATTGTGAAAGGGAATGAATAAAGTGCAGAGCAGTGAATGAGTGTGTACATGTGAACATAATAATTATACTACGTTTTTGCATGCTTTCAAACGCCCTGATGGGAGAGCTGGTCCAATCTTCCTCAACTCCATGGCCCAAACCCAACCTGACCCGGTTTATAAGCATTAAAAAGGAGCTGACCCATGCATTATTCCCTCTAATGATGAAAACTCAAAAATCAAATTCATTTATAGCAAAAAAAAATAGAATACAGCAGGTGATTTCACTGATTACCACACCTTCAACCAGAGAGGAGGAACTAATCAGTGAAATCACCTGCTGTATTCTTGGGTTGGAACGAAAACCTGCATACTCTCGGCCCTCCATGGCACATGGTTTGACACCCCTGCTTTAATGTAAGTGAATTTGTGTAGTGTAAACCAGCTGCCGTGGTGGAATTAATGACCACTTAGAACCAATCCAACTTAGAACTAACTGACAGCAAGTTATAGGGAGTATGTTGTACCATACTTACGCATCAAATGCACTGAACTCCAATGTGAGGCGAGTGGGCAAGCCAACTGCGTCACCTTTTGGGAGAAATGTAAATAAAAAGGTTTGAAAGAACCATGTTTCACCCCTATTGTTTGAACCTATTTTTCTGTGTTTGTGTATGTGTGTCATTACATAAAGAAACATATTCATAATATTAGGTCTAGAGTTGTCAAAAGTGTGGAAAAACTAGCAACAAGCCTCCAAACTATTCCACAGCCACTTTAGCAGGTTAGTAGGTCATTTGAGGGTTGAATTTCTCAATCCTCCAGATGCTGTGGCCACTCAGTGAAAAGTTAGCATCGCACCCAGATTGTATAGACCAGGCGTTTATCCTGCTCACCATTATAGTAAGACATGTTGTAACTTAACTTCAGTTTATAATGTCCTCTGTGTGTGTGTATGCACCTGTACAAAAATGTTTTAACGACAGCAATACTGACTTCATTTAAGAAAACACAGTCATCATAATAATCAAACTATCTGATTACCCTACTCACCATTATAGTAGTATCCTTTGATGCATTTGGGGCTCTCATCCAACCTGTACTCATTGAGTTTCTTCTGAGTAAGCTGGTGCCAGAAGCCAGCCTCCAGAGCGCTGCAGAAGGGAGCAAACTGCAGCTTGGGGTCTGCGGTGGAGGACTCTGCTTCACCAGACGCCGCCATCATCACTGATTATACAAGTTATACGAGCTGTGAAAGAAAACAGTTCTAGGTTATAATGCACACTACCACTAACAGGCTACATAATATGGAACAGAGATAAGAACATACATAAATAAGAGCAGAGATCATTCAGACAAAATCACTGGGTTCCATTCATATATTCAACTTAACCTAACACAAACAAACACTAAAATAATGTGTAAGCTACAGAGCTGATGATCACTGAGGACACTGTCTCTTATACATGACCCAGGTTGTACAGTGAGAGGATCCAATCAATGAATTAAATCACTGGGCTAATTGAATCAGTCTATAATTTAATCAGAAAGGCGCCACAGAAACAATAGGCCAAACAACCAGCACACTTGTTATGACAAAGTGCTTTTTGTGGCTTCCATCTTCAATTATATGTAGTGCGGCACATCAAAAGGAATTTAAAAATCATTCACAAAAAGGTATCACACACCTGACCCTAGCTGTACTGTCTTCGGGGTGGATATCATTATGGTTGGTAAACCATGTTATTTGATAAGAGCTAAGTGATTAGCTACTGATCAGCTGTATTCACTCAAGATGTCAATTTCTATCTAAGATTTAACAATTTCGCCATTGAAATGAACAGAGAAATGAAAAACGGAAATCCTGCGTGAATTGGATGACTTCTTATTAGCAAAAACATCGCACCAAAAAAACTCAAATATGTAACACCTCTAAATCTGTATTTAAATGCTCTATTTGACAGTATTCATCAACTTCGAGGCCTTAAATCGAATTCATGATATTTTAAGACATTCTTAGGAACTGCAGACACACTGCCAATGCATGCAGGAACAGACAACACATTGAGAGCAAGCAGATTTTGACAGCCACTGCTCTGAGATTATTTTCACACGACAAACAACTTCAAAGAAGCAAATCAAGTTGACAACATAATATTATATTCGGGACCAATCAAGTGAGCGAACCGAAAGCCTGAGCAATGCACGGTGTCTAATAACATTCTATCTACTGTTTCACATATTTCACTTACCAGAAACCCTTACTTCCTGGTCAAATCATGTGATCGCGCGGGTTGTCAATAAAGTAGTGCAGTGTGGGTAGCCCGGGTGACAGTTGCTCTGATGCTAACGTTGTTAGCTTAGCTGCTATGTAGCGTATTTATGTTTCACGGAGCAAGCGCCATTGAGTAAAATACGAAGAACCAAAACAAAAACAAGAACACGCATACGACGAAGCAGGAGAAAACGGACAAAAACTTGTACGCGCCGTTCCTTTTCATTTCTCAGGGTACAACTCAATGCTAGTTTAATGTTAGCTCAACAATACAGAGAAGTTCACTAATGTAGCGAGCCGCATCAATACAGCAGAGGAATACTTCCAAGTAGTAGGAATTCTGGAGTCTTCATATGAAACGCCTCGCGCTGATTTTCTATTTAACGTGCAAGGCGGTGCAGTAATGCATATGCAGAGCACCTTCAAATCAGCTGGGATATTCGAGTGTAGTCACGTTCCATGAGCTAAATTCATTGGTCGAGTGAAACAAGCCAACAAGTTAGACAAGAACTTGCATGTAAGATGTGGGTCAAGCCAACTTGCTTATCCTCCTCTAAATACTCTTATTTGTTAGTGTTGATAGAGTAAAAGTGCATTTATGAGTCGACTACCTTCCGCACCTCAAAAGGTCAGAAAAATAGACCCCTAAAATAAATTTTAAAAAGTGTTTAATAAGAGAAGTGCAGGTAGGCTTGTGGAATGGCCCAAGAACATATTTATAATCATAGCAGCCTGAAGTATTTTTCTATTAAATAAATAATTGCTTAAACTAATTTAATTCCTCTGCAACGTTTTTAGGCAGTGGACTGATTTGCTTACAAAGGGTCATATTATATTTTATAATGTAATAATTGAATCATGGCGTCTGGTTATCTGTCTGTGTAGAATGTCCTATTGCTGATCAGGCTGTTCATTAAAAACGGCACACAGTGTTGCTCTGATACTGCATGGAAATTGACTCAAAATGTTTTTCTTTTCCCAGCGGGCATAAAACCCATATTTCAAATATATTTTCCAAATCTTCCGGCATTCATCAATGCAGTTCCTGTTGGTCTTGGCATAAACTGTGAACAATACCACTTGTAAGAGGGTGCTCGGCTTCCTTTCCCACATAAAGTGTCCTCCTGGTTTATCAGTTATGCTGATAATGCATTTAATGTTCCCACAGTTCCAACTTTATGCCTGTCTCTCCTGTTGCCACAATAGTGGAATAGTGGCACCCAGACACTAGGCTGGGTGCCACTATTCCATATTTATATTATCTGACGGTTTGTGTAGTTAGCTTACACCAGTGCTTCTCAAGAGTGCTGCTGATTTTCATTCCAGCAGTCTAATCAGGGTCTGATTTAGATCTTTTTTTTACTTGCCCAGATACATGTATTAACTACCTGTTTGGATAGAAAACCAGCAGGGCTCTGGGCCACCAGTATTGAGAACCACTGGTCTACATTACATAGGTGGATAGCAGTTGTGTAGACAAGGGTATATGCCGGTACAGAGCATACCCACCATTCTTTGACTCATATTGGATGTGAGTATATCCACCTCCTAAACCACAACTACAGAAATGATGGATATGTTCAGGTAATCACTAAAATAAAGAACCATTATACATTTTATTAACAGGGCATTGGACTGCTAGACCACCAGTGTCTGAAACGGTGGGAATGACACGAGGCCATTCTTCCTTGAAAAAGTGGTAAATGGTATTGGGAAAACACTGTCCAAATTGGAAAACCAGTCTAGCATAAGTCTTCATATGGGTTGCATTGTTTTCATGCTCATCAGACCATTCAGTGGCTGCTCTCACTCTGGATGAGGGCATTGTTGCTCACTCCCATCAGGAAAGAAATGCTTCAGTGTAAGATGGAAGTCATTACACAGAATTTATTTGCATTTATCTTGATTTTATGTAAACCACAACAGCATTATGCCTCCTACACCAAGACAGAACAGCCAGAGCTTAAGAACCTTGTTTACACAGGTACTGGTATTTGGTCACTAGGGAATTAGTGCTTTTCCACCACATCAACCTGACAGCAGCTCCACTTTGTTGATGTAGATGATCCCCATTTAAGATCTTGCGCCGAGCACAATCACATGCGTGCTGCACGCAAAGTGACACTTCTTCACATCATCACCTCTTCAGGCTCAGTCCCACTCACTTTTCTTTGGTGTGGCTCAGTAGTGACTCACAACCCCTTTGTGTTCATTGTACATAGGAAACTTATTATGGGTTTCACGTCCAAGAGTTTGTGTAGAGGTAAACACGACAGATTATAGTATTATAAAACTCTACTATTATGCAATTCACACATTAGAAATGAAACAAGGCATTTATTGAATGTTAGAAGATATGAGCGAGACAAGCAACAACATATTTGAACTGATTTGTCAGGACTGAATATTTATTCTAACACGAATAAACTTGTCATTTACTACACAGCGGCAGGTAGTAGCATATTCTATCAGTAGGCAATGTCTCTACACCCTGATGGAAGTACTGTGTGTAGTCAAACTTCTGCTAAATGCGAGAGCTATCGCCCTGCACTGTGTACAAATAAGTTATGCTCCAGTGACATGAAAAGAGGTGCTCTACCAGATCACGTGAGTGGAAGAGGCTCAGCAGGCAATTCCAAAATGGCAATTTTGCTAAGAAAAAGCATTTCTAATCTTTGTCGTTAACCAAGTTATATTTTGCCATGCAGACACTAACGTTTTGAATGGCAGTGTGAAAGTGCATGTAATGCAGGGGTATAGCCAACATGCAGCCTATTACAAGGCACAAGGCTATATTAAAATGTGAGTATCTGAGCTGAACCTGATGCACTCACCTACTAGTCTAATATTATGTTTGGGTTGGCAATGATAAAAGGTTCTTTTGGTGAGTAGTTATTATCAACATGGTCATTATATTTGTTAATAAAATTTTTTAAAAAAGACTCATAGCTGGGCTGTTTGAAGCCTCTGAAGAGAAGGATGCAAAACAATGTCAAAAATAGAACAGATCCCAAATCAGGCTTCCCTAGGGTAAATTTTCGCTAGATACTACGCCAAGGTTTGTTTTTCCTGGACCCGAGTCACAAGGGGACAGAACTAATGTTCTATGTCCTGCTTTCTGTAGTCAGTGATGTGAAGCGTGACAAAACGGATTCTTTTCTAAAGGTGGATTTCTGTTGAAAGTGTATGAAAATCCTTCTGAATCGTTGGGACATGGTTTATTCAGACTTTTCCACAGAAGTACAAACTCAGTGAGCGATGGCATCCAAAATATGTTGTCTATTTCAGCATGGGACATGTTACAGCTCTGATTCTGAACACTTTAATAGCATGTAAAAAAAATAAATACAGTAGATACAAAAAAAATAATAAGACGTCCTTTCTGTCATGGGCCACAACCATAGCACAGGATGCTAAATGGGTTGTGGGTCACCATATGATATATGCATGTTCCTGGTTTCCAAGGGTGAGAGATAGAATCTCTCCTTTGGGTTAAGGGTCCTAGACACACTCTTGTATACTTAGCATACCATAGACGGAATAAATAACATTATACTCAAATGTCGCCATGTTGAGTCTGAGTCAGTGCATCGTATGTTACAAAAATATTATCTAGAATAAATAGAAATCATGTACACTTAAATAAATACCTTCACACACTTTTGTATACACTTTGAAAGTACCTAAGCCAGGGGGTCTAAAGTTATTGACCATGAACTGGTCAAAACATTGAATCAACTCGAAACGTATGTGTTTGATTTAGACTGGTCCTGTAATCCCCAAGAAAGGTCAATGGGCAACCACTGAATGTCAGCAGCATTCATACTATCATGTTCTGCCTTTCGCTCTAGTTTGCATTTGACTCACTGCCATTTCTTCCAGCTAAAAACAAGACAAAGTTCATCTAGCCTCATTTTCTTGGGAATTTCACCGAAAGCTGTCACAAACGTGTGGGTATGTGCAAGATATTTTTGAACACCCTCTTAAAGTTTTCGTTGCAGAGAGGGTAGATGAAGGGGTTGAGCGTGGAGTTGATGTACCCCAGCCATATGGTGAACATATGAATGTCATGGTGGACGCACTCTCTGCAGAACGCCATGACCATGAAGGCTATGAAGTACGGTATCCAGCACAGCAAGAACGCGGCGATGATGAAGCCCAGCTGCTTGGCTGCCTTGTGCTCTTTGTGGATCCTAAGGCTCTGGATACGCTGGCGCGATTGGTCAATGAACCGCTGCCAGGTCTGTTTCAGAGTCACCGCGTTGACTGGGTCCACTTTGGCATCCTCGCCCCCCTCTGCATTCCAGGGCAGGGGTTGGCTGCAGTCATTGTTGTTGCACAGCACGGTCGTGTATCTCTGCAAGTCCGATACCTGATTTACGTCACAGACGCCGCTCACCGAGTTCGGCACCGTGACGTGACACTCGCCGACAGACGCGTAAAGTTTGTTTTCATTATTCTCCTCTGAGCAAATTATTTCATGCGGCACAGCGGGCCTACTCAGAGGGATCTCGGCATCGGGTGGTTTCTCCTGAGGAGACAAGGAGCACCTCTTGGCTTTTCCCGCCATTCTGAGTCGTTTTGTTGTTATGGCAAGCAATGACTTCTGTTGGCACTTTCTTGGAGCATTTTGATTTTTATCTGCTTCCTCAAGAGAATAGGCCTGATCTAGGGTGTTCTGATCCAGCAAATGTTTTCTTTTAGAATAATCCATTAATACTTTGCTGTCCCTCTTGGGCGATTGGTAAGTATTGTTTTTGGTCATCTGAGCATTCTGTCCATTCTCGTTTTCACCAAACGAATCAGTCGGATGGATGATTCTCTCTCTCTCCCTGAGATGCTGCCTGACTGCCAAGTAGATGTGCGTGTAAAACCACAGCATCAAAATGGAGGGCACGTAGAAGTTGAAGACGGCGGTGATAACTTTAAACCACGTGACGAAGCGGAAATCCGTATCGCACTTGTTCTCCGCCTCGGGTTTCAGGTCCACATGAGTGAAAGACCTCCATCCTAAAATAGGAATAATCCACATCATCGACAGCAGCCAGGCCCCAGAAATCATCACGCTGGCCCTCCCCCGGGTCCGGTATTTCAGGTACTTGAGCGGCTGTCTGACAGATCGGTACCGATCCAAACACAGGATAAACAGATTAAAAATGGAGGCTGTGCTGGCCACATAGTCCATGATGAGCCAGAACTGGCACACAGCCCGACCCAGCTTCCACTCGTCCTCCAGCAGATACACCAGGTTCAGAGGCATCACCGTGGTTCCCACTATCAGGTCGGCCACAGACAGGCTGACGATGTACAGGTTCCCCACGGTGTGGAGGCTCTTCTCCCCCTTCACTGCGTAGAGGACCAGGAGGTTCATGATGATGGTAAGTAGAGACACGAGTCCCAGGAAGACTCCCAGTGCGGCGCTGTGGAAGTGGTCGTGGAGGGACAGGGTGTCATTGCTCTTGTCATCATCATAGAGACCAGTCCAGCTGCTGTTGCTAGTACTGTAGTTGCTGTTAATGAGGTTTAGCGGGTCCGCGGCAGGCGCAGGATCAGATTCCATCATGGCAGTAGGGTAGGGTCACTTCTAGATACGCTCACATCATGGAATCAGGTCAGTGTTCCTTAAACTGTGGGTCAGAACCCCGAAGAGATTGTGTTCTTGTATGGTCCCAAGGAAAGAGACTTTACTACCATTACCTTCAGTCTACCACTTATACCACTGTTCGTGTGAAACAGGCGATCCTGTAAATACTAGATGTTTATCAAATGTGTCTTGATCTGTAGTCCAGTAGTTCTTAGTCACATAAGTCCAAACAGTTAACATCTATAAAACAGAAAGAAAATGATAGGTTAGGCCGCTGTCAGTAGTGTCAAAAAAGATTAACACACAGGATTCTCATAGCTACTAGCAGACACAAGTGAGTGTAATTAATATTTAACTTCCTAAGCAGGGAAACTTTCACGCACAGCAGGGAACTTCCTTTAATCTTCCTCTCATTTTTTTTCTCTCTCTCATAATAATCAATCTCTGAAATGTCTCTCTCTCTCTTTCACTGTCCAGTTGGCTTTCCTCGACACTCGCAAGACGAGGGTGGCAAATTTCATCAATTACACAGCAGCAGACTGACCCAGATTGACAGAAGGAGGCAGGGACATACCAATGCTTTGGATGTTACATGACGAATCGATGGCTTGGATAGACAGGGATTGTGATTTCTGAATATCCGAATCATGGCTAGATGCCTCGTCTAAAAATTGCTTTCTCAGCTTTGATAACTGGTAAATTAGCCAAGAACTTGAGGGAACATCCTTTGAACTTGTGACAAATGCGGGACTGGAAACACACGTATCTCGACTATATGGGGTATTGATTTTTAAGACAGCGGACTGAAATAAACCCGTTGCTATGGAGGCAGATAGGCAGGCAGACTCGTGTTTCCATGATATCTTTGAAAATGAAAAATCATCACTTGACCTTTTTAACAAACGAAAGCTCAATGCTCTTTATTTAGCATTATTTACAATTATTCCCAGAAGAGAAAATGATCTCTCATTGTGCCCACAACAGCCAGTGTCCATGCTCATATCTAATCTAGTTTCTCACAATAGAAAAGTGGGTGTCTCTGTGGGTGTGTTTATTATTGGTGTGCAGCAAACGTCATTCACCTCAAAAAACGAAACACAAATGAACACACATTTTTTATATTTTACAGCATTTTCAGTTATTTGACTAGATGCCAGGGTGATGAAACATGCTCTACCTGTTGACAATGATGTCACTAACAACACAACAACATTGGGGATGTGAGGTTTATAATGCAAGAGAGGGCGGCCATGCTTCCATTATATGGGCATCAGATCCTTTGGGGTTGCAACCATGCCTGATGCAGGATACTGTATGTCCAGGGAATGATTTGCGGGGGAATAAGAATATGTTTTTTGTTTTAACATTTTTGCATGCACATTCCATATATCCCTTATTAACTATGCACAGAGGCGATTTTAGACCCATTTTGGGGGGGGGGGGGGG
>CABFOQ010052529.1:0-12384 GCA_900660455.1 Gephyroberyx darwinii
ATGTGTGTGTGTGTGTGTGTGAGTGTGTGTGTGTGTGTGTGTGTGTGTGAGTGTGTGTGTGTGTAATTTAAAGTGACTGGTCCCCTTGAAGCAAGATGAGTTGCTGTTACCCAAGTGTTGATTATGTATCTGACTCTGACAGACAATGGTTTTTAATTGTGTTGTACCTTTTTCACTCTTTGTTTCCATCTCTTCCTCTAGTTTTACTTTCTTTTCCTTCTTCCTTCCTTCCTTCCCTCATCCCTCCCTTCTTTTGCGTCTTTGTCTGTTTTCTCTCCTCTTTCTAGGCTCCTATATCCTTTGTTGTACTGAGGAGGGCTACTTCAAGCCAACACAGTGCCACGGCAGTACTGGTCAGTGTTGGTGTGTGGACAAATATGGCAACGAGATCGCCCACACATGTTTCTACATATTTGTAAAGTAAGTACCACTAACCAGCCACTGTCTTAAGATGAAAAGAGGTTTGGTTATGTTGTCTTTGCCCTTGTTAGCTCCCATTTGTCTTGTCTGTCTTTCAGAGTTAGCTCTTTGATCCAGGTGGAGGGCTGAGTGACTGTCTTCTCTCTGCCTGTGATACCTGGGCTGACAGCCTGCAGAGCTTTTCTTTGAACATAATATTGAATCATAGGGAACAACAAAATCACAAGTTCACTCTGACAGATTCACAACCGAGACAAGAGGATGTGGAAGTGGGTGATGATTTGTTGCAGAACAACATGACTTTTTATGTTTTTTTTATCTGTCTGATTGACTTTCTCTCCTCTGACTCATGGAGGATAAAACATTGGGATTTAACATCAGTGATCTTAAGCCTTTCCCACTTTGAGGTTGTATAAAGGAAGGCAAAACTTCAAACATCATACTTCTTTTGCCCACAGAGAATATGCTTCTCTATCCTTACCTTTTACTAGTTTGTCCCTGTCTGACACTGTTCGTCTATCCATCTCTAATCTGTCTGTGTCTCTGTAGATGAGGACCAGGAGACCTTGGGGGATTTTGGCAGGACAAACAGAAACAGAGGTGGAGCCGGATCCACCCCCGAGGAGCCATCGAGGACGATGAGGACCAGGAGGACAAGGACAATGAAATTGGTTATGTCTGGTAGCTCCTCCCCATCTACTCTGTCATAAACCAACCAGGGACCTCTGTTCACTCAGCACAGATCTGAAGCCAATCCAGTACATCCGTTATTTTGTCGTCTGCTTCAAGCCACTTCGGGATTGGTCCATCTTTTGGTTCCTGAACATGCTCTTACAGTTCCTGTTCCTTATCAAAATCTCTCTCTTCAGTGATCCTTCTCTGTCCTCTAGATACACAACTCCAACTCTCCTCACTCAAATAATAGAAACCTTTATAGATTCCAACAAAGACTGGTGAGTGTCTTTTACAGTTCTTCTCAACTTCTTCTTTTACCTTCACCAAACCCACAAACTTTGATCTCTGCTGTCATGGACTCTCTCTTTTGTCATCTCTCTCTTCTCTTCTCTTCTCCCTATTTTTCCCTATTTTTAAGTACAAATGTAATCATGTTCCATCTTCTTTAACTTGTGGACAGTATTTCCACTATACATGATATGATTTGCCCCGTTTGGGGGCTGAGAGGTCTTTCAATTGAACAAAGAAAGCCTGTCATTAACTTTGACCTTTTCTAAACCTTAACAAAGCACCCTCCCTCTTAAGAGACACTCATAGAAGGAAATGGCAGAAAATCCACTTATCTCTTGGCTTTGATAAAGAAGACACATAAAAGCCAGCAGCATCTGACTGCCAGAAAGGTAATTCAACCTTAATGAGGGTTATTTGGAAGATGTCCGTGCCCCTCGTTACATGAGTTCAACGTTCATTCAAGAGGCTGCTCCTTGTGAATTTACTCGTTTTTCCTTTTTAGTTATTTTCTTTTCTTCAATCTTCTTGTTTCTCATATACCTGACCTACCAAGATAACAGGGAAACCTACTGCACCCCCATAGGACCCACTTATAAGGAGTTGGTGTTATATATTACAAAGAAACACAAATTTAATGCTCAATCAAATTTCACTTTATTAACAACTACTACCCATACTTTACATCAATTCCACATGTCTACATCCTCCACAGCACTGGTGTAAACTGGAAACTAGATTAAAAAAATCCCAATATGTTCTTTAAAATGAATGATGGTTAATATATCCAGTCATATAAAACAACCACCACATAATGCTATAGCTATGTATCACTGTATCACACTATCACACAAATAATACTGAGGCGCACCCTCAGAATTATTTGAATGTAATATATTGATCTTGTTGTTGGCTATGTTGATATTTTTCTCTGCATACTGCAGTGCAGTCTGGCTAATATGGATACTAGCAGTGCTGAACAAATTTCAGACATTGGGTAGTAGCTACTTACCATGAAATATTAACCTTGCACAGTCATTTCTATGCATATTTACTGTACATACTGTACATTGCTGATACTGTATACAGTATGTGCACGGATTGTATACAGTATGTGCAATCCGTATATACTACAGTATGCAATGTGTTAAAAATGTCAACATGCAACCCAACAAAGTATGACACACTAAATTCAAGTCACATTACTGACTCCTTTTATGAATTTGCTTCAGTAACAAGGTGTCATTTCCAAAAGAAAGTCAAGCAGCAGTGTCATTATGCTCAGGTTGATGGATAGGCAGGAGCTGGTTCAGCACCAGCCTGTATAAACACTCAGAGCACTCATATAAATGAAGAGCAAAAAACGAATTGGATCTTGCCACGGGAGTAATAGTAAACTCATTCTAATTTGGTTTTGTCTCGCCTGACTGCACATCTAAAAGTTGCAATTAAATTTATCAGCCGTCAACAGCAGTGGAGCCACTGGAACCATGTGTGTGCCGCTTCTCGTTCAATTTATTTAGAATGGGACTACTCTTGGTAATTGGGTGTGATCGCAGGTACGCCTTAGGCTGCTGTTACTGGCAAAGTATTTGTGAGATCGAGGGTTTCTGTTTTTGTAGATTTGAATGAATTGCGGTGTCACGCTGAAACTTGATGGCACACGCACACACACACACACACACACACACACACACACGCACACACAAGTGGCCCTGATGCAGTTTGCCTCATCCGACCCACTGGGTTGTGTATGAGCAAGCCTTCTAGCCTCGGGGAAACTGGAAGATGGCTGACTGGTGCGGTGGCAGCCAAGCATGAAAGTGGGTGTGAGTGGAAGAGTGGGATGTGACAGATTGGAAAGAGGTGATCTCTGCTTATTTTAATGATTCTGTCCTGCATGACGAGGCGGGGATATTTAAAGATACCCACAGAGCAGATTCCACTATCCCTTGTCTGCAGTGGCTGCCTTTATAAAAAAAAAAAAAACTGCGGCAAACTATTGACGCTGGCGGGGTTTAACATTTAACCATGAACCTAGCCTCCTGGCACGGGCCGAAGTCAGCGATACTTTAGGCTGTGTCGACAAGAGGTGTCACACAATCATTGGCTCCCTAGCTGCAATGTAGGTGACCTGGGGGTGGTGGAAATACATTCCCACTCCAGTCAAGACAGCGGATAGTTCCTATCTTCCCTCTTCCCTCTTCCCTCCTCTACTCGATTCAATATGCTCTTGTATTGAAGGTAAAAAATATGCTTACCTCTCTACCATCCTTGCCCTGCTTAATATTAGTTGCGTGCGATATTCATGATCCAACAATATAAGCCTATTCTGCTGCTGAACTCATTCTAAGTCGCTGAGGGAAAGCGTGTCAGCTAAATGCCTAAAACGAGATTGTTTCAGCACCACGGACAGCGCTCGTCAGCCTGCGGGCCTGTTGGCTGCGTCTCGCTGTTTTATCTTCATATTGGGTAGAGATGGAGTAGAGCAGAGTTTTCCATTTGTTTCATAAATATTCATTAGACCACACACCCCTATTTGATCACATTTTTTCCCCCTAAGGAACCCCATCTGAGAAGATTTTTATTGTTGGATATGATTTAGGTGGAGCACTTTAACTGTTATTACTATAGGAAACATTTGGTCACAACAGTCATCTTTATAGATTCTCTCATTGCGCTTCTAACTTCTAACGAGTGAAATAATAGGGAAATGAAAATATTCCTCATTTTGCTTGGGACCCCCTGGAACCCTCTCACGGACCCCCGGGACCTACTGGGAGCCACTGGGGTAGACTAGATCCAGCCTCTGATCTCTCCCTATGCTTTCCATCCTGCCTCTACTGCCAAAACATTTGCCAAAGCTTTGCAAGTGGTGCGTGGTGACCACCGCAGTCCACGCGAGTTGAAAGATTTGTTGAAAATCTACCGTGAAAAGAAAGGGCCCTCTTTTACACAGCGCACTGTCACCTGGAAATCTCCATACAAACAGAGTCGCTTATTCCCGCGTGGATGCACCATTCCCTCTGTTGTAAATCAGTGACACACTAGCCGCCCACGGGGAGAAGAGAGATAGAGAGAGAGAGAGTGTGAGAGAGAGAGAGAGAGAGAGAGAGAGAGAGGCGGAGTCTGGTGACCGAGGAGGAGAAAGCTCCCGGTCGGTAAGTTATTCTCGGTCGCTTTCAGCTTCACACTCGAGTCGGGAGCTACCGGAGGTCCGGGGGCCGTGGACTTACTTTCCCACGGGAACTGGACGCCAACTATCCCACGTAAGTGAACCACGGTAGGTCTGTATTGATGAGCTCCACCGATGTGAGAAAATTACTGGATAGAAGGAGACTTGTCGTCCGTATTTCGACTTTCGCTATCATTTCTGTAACGAAAGTGGACGAGAAGCAGCCAAGTGTGTTTGTGCTGACGGCTATTATTTGCTTGGAAAAAGGCGCAGGATACACAATTTGATGAAAGCAACACACAGCCCCACCTATTGTAACCATTAAAAGTCCTTCACGCCGATGCTGGTGATTAACAGTTCTAATAAATTGAGTTATGTCAAGTGGTCTGTATGGTCTATGAACTACAGTACTTAATTGTCTTCTTTCTACAGTTTCTACTTCCTCTCAGTCTGTATGTGAGAAACGCATATCCTTCTCTCACCCCCCCTTTCTTTCTCTCTTTACTTCCAGAGGATGCTCTTCTTTCTGCTACCTGCCGTGGCTCTCTTGCTGAGCAGGGAAACGACGGTCTGCGCTAACAGTAACGACAAATGGCTGAGCACCGTGTCTCAGTACGACAAGGACAGATCCTGGAACAGATTCAGAGATGTGAGTTTCAGACAGACAACATAGGAGCTTTATTCTAGCGTGTGTGTGTGTGTGTGTGTGGGAACTCAGCAGGTAGAATAGCAGATTAGAGTGGGGCTCTGTGCTGCACGCTGAGGACTCTTTCACTCAGTCAGCCACATTTTTACTGAGATGAAAGTCCGGTCATGGCCCTTTTTTAACGATGGCATGTCAGTGATTTCCCCCTGCTAAAGTGATAGCATTCACTTTTTATTTCAACTCAAAGCATCATGCCAGCGCAACGTCACTGTACTTACCAAAAATATAGACTGTACTATGGAAATACCATGTAAGGTATTTCCATCAGTTTCTACCCAGTACTGAGACAATGACAATTTAGCATTGATAGTCTCATCAGTTAGAATAACAAGGTGCAAGTGTGCGTGCCATTAGTCTCAGCTGTTTGTAATGGTTGTAACAGTCACGTGGTCAGTTTAATGGCCCATTGTCACACCTGGTCACATTACCGTTAGCAGCAACCTCTACAATAATGCATGTCTCAAGGTAACTATCGCCCCACTGACGCACGCGCGCACACGTACGCACGCACCTCTCTTATTCTTTTTTTTTTAAATTATATTGTGCGTTTCTTTTAAGCCATGTTTTACAATCTATGTATATTCATGTCGAATGGTACCCTGGCAGAATTTGCAAATGTGTTTGATATGTTCTCTCCCATACAACCAGATTAAGAGTGGGTTATATCTAGGTTTATTGGTTAAATGCCAGCTGACTTGGCATGCTGGGCATTTGTGTGGGATTTTGTTGCATAGTTACAACCAAAAATTGTACGTTTCACAGAAGGTGCAGCAACACAAACTACAGCAGACGCATTAAGATAGATGTAGGACTATATTATGCTCCTGTATGAGTTAAAATGTTTTTGACTTATCATGAGTTTTCATGTCAGCTTCCTCCCATTCGACCGAGAGAACCCTGCCTAATTACATCAGTAGTAAATGGGCAGCATTAGAAGTCTTTAGCTCCCCGCAAAGCTAACATACTCTCCAGGGAACTTCGTAGTCAGTGAAGTGATGTTAGCAGTGCTAGTGCTGGCCTTCCATATTCATGGGGTTGTGATGTCAGTAGCAGCCATGTCTTTAAACACACGCTCTCTCTCTCGCTCTCTCTCTCTCTCACATAGCTTTACTCTTATAACCAGTTTGTTGGTAAATGAGTGGAATGATCAACCAGTCTTAAACAGTTTTAGTCCCGTCCACTTATGGGTTGTCACAGTCAGAACAGGACCCAGGTCAGTGTGGCTGGAACTGTGGTAGTTGCGGTAGCAGCAATAGTAGCATTTGTAGAAGTAAATGACAGTTAATACATGTAATCATAGTAGCTGCAGCAGTAGCAACTGTTGCTGAATTTAATTACTGGTACATTAGTAGCATCAGTAGCAGATTTATCTATACTGCAATGTAATAGCTGGAACAGGGACAGTAATAGTAGTAGTAGTTAATAGCTGGAACACTAGTAATAGTAGTAACAGTAACATAAGTTACTAGCTGGTAGCTAGTAGCATGGCCATGGGGCTAAAGTGATTTCCACTGAAGGAACAGATGTCCAAACTGGAAAATAGATAGATATGCAACATCATTTATTAGGGTGAGTAAGTGTGGGGATGCTTTCCATCAAGTGTTCTTGATGGAGATAATTTGACTGTTGCAATTTCTAGCATACATTGCACAGTTGTAGGGCACCAATACAAGTATATTATAGAATAGACTGTATGGGTTTATAGTACCAATATGTGAACCTGAGGGAAAGGAGAGGATATGGACAAGCTGTTACCTATTGAGCCCTAGCCGAGCTCAACCAGGGGTATTGACCCCACAACCTTCAGCCGTACTTGACTTCAGAGTCAAGTACGGCTCTCCGCAGGGGACAATCTTCCTGTGGTGGCCTACCGTGCAGTCACCAGCAGAATGAGCTGGGTCAGTCTGTCACAGCTCATGCATGACTGTCTAAAAATAGGTAGCAGGCCCCCACCCAGAGCAGCTGCTACTGCACTCAGCCCTGCTTTTTACACTGGCTATGTAATTATATGAGTAGTGTTGTCATTGAATACACATATTTGAGACACCAGAGACAGTTAGATGAAGTGCAGTGCAGTCTCCTCCCTCCTCTTGTTTCCTCTCCTCTCCAGCGTCTCTTGTCAGTGTATGTGGTAATCATGACAGATATCCTGCTGTTACACAACATGCAGCCCTGCTTTCATCCTCAGGTGGAAAAGTTGTTATTTTTGTATTCTGAGCTCATTGTTTGTTTTTCCTTATGTTATATTCCTTTCTCCCCATGTGTGTCTCTCTCCTCTCTGAAGTGCTGAAACAGAAGTTTTTATCCCATTGCCACATTGTCCTAATACAGTAATAATACAATTACGTGTGTGGGTGTGTGTTTGGCTGCTGAGCGTTCGAGAGAGTCTGCTCTAGCTGAGTCTCATGGTGATAGTTAGATAATGGCTTAATCTCATTTGTGAGTGTTTTACGATCCCTCCTTACTCTGCTCTTGGGGGAATTCCTATCTAACTGGCACAATATCAACTACCTAATATGATGAGCCACAATATGAGGAGCACATTCACGTTGGCCATATTGGTTTTAGCCTGATACTCTTGAGATATCACCTTTTCCAGCTGACAGAAATCAAATTATCTTTATATCTTAGTATAAATGTAAAGATGACCATGTTCTCAAACAATGTTCAAAACACTAAAGAATACTAGCATTTTTATACTGTGAGCAATGCCACTAAAATCTGCCTAGCAACAAGGATGGTCCTCATTATGTTGGGTAAAAACCTTTCTTGTTCTTGGCTATTTTAGCGAATCTGAGGCGATCATTTGAGATCTAGTGTCCAGAATGATAATTGCTGTGTTCCTAAGTGAAACAGAAATAGGGGTCCTCAGTTTGTGGGTTGATTAGCAAGTACAGAAGCGGGGTCTTCTATGGCCTCTGACCATAAAGCCCTTTTTGGTTCAGTGTCTGGTGTATGGTAGGGCTGAAACCATTACCCCAGACCTCTCCAGGTCAGCCTTTGGATGTCATGCAAGGTGTTTTTTTCAATGGCTCGCACCAACCTTCGACGACATCACTTTTCCTCTTCCTCTTTTCCTCTGCATTGTGAATGCTTATGTTTGGTGATTCTCACATCCTCAGACAGCTCTTCTCTATTCACCATTTTCACAGGTGACCAGGGAAGCAGAACCGACTGTTTTATCACTTTTAAATGGCTAATTGGTTCATTTATACCACGTTGGCACCTGCAACCTGTCACGGATGAGTTGAATTACACTGCAAATCTATTTCCTCCAACAAAATGTATTTGAATTGTTCTAAAGGGTGCCAATAATGGCCATGGCCACTTATCAATTTTCAAACTACAAAAGATTTTGTAGAAAGACCGAAAGATTTCCAATTATTTAAGAAGATATTGTACATTATCTGCATAAAATGCAAGCGTGCCATTTCTTTGCCAGAACTGTAGCTGGAGCAATACATCTGCATAGGACAAGCCCCAATCACTACTGTGTGTGTGTGTGTGTGTGTGAAGGTGACTCCAGGGTTTTGTCTTGTCTAAGCTGCTCCCCTGGAGCACATCCAGCTCCTCCTCCTGGGTTCTAGAAACAAACAGCCTCTTATTCAGTGTGTACAGCCCTATGCCAATATTACCTTCTAGTTAGTCAAGACTTGGCCCAGCATCTGTCATTCGTATCTCTCTTATTTCTCTCTCTTCGTCTCTTCACCACGCCTCTCTCTCTCTCTCTCACTGAGCCATCAATTCTATGTGTGTGTGTGGCAAGGGGGGGCGTTGTAGGCAGTTCCAAGTGTGTGTTTGTATAGTTTAAATCCCCACATCTCTCTAGCTGTCCCCTCTGCATGTAAACACATGTGCAAACAGTGAGCCTGAGGCTCTTGGAGGGATCGATCAGAAAAATAACCTCGCCTGGCAGCCCCGATTGAAGCCTTGATGTAATCTGTGTATTTGTGCGTGTGTAGATATGAGATAGAAAGACCACCAACGTGTGTATCGTGAGGTTTGTCAGTTCAAACCCCCTTCTTTCTTTTTGCCATTGGCAAATTCTGTCTGTCTGTTTGGCACTGACATGGAGCTCTCCTGCAAAGCTGTTAATACTTTTAATAAGCTGGTTCTGTGCTGGTTCTGTGATGTCACAATATAGAATTCCTGCTGACATCTCGGCTGGGCTGATGTCAATTGCTTTTGATAAGTTCAGTAATGCGATCACACTGCTATTCATAGTGCTGGACGTGTCCAGGGATGATTGCAAAGTAATCTCTGCAGAAGCTTAGAACAGTATAGTTGTGTTGACTCATGTGACTAGAAACAAAGTTGTAGCATGGTGTCTTTGTGTGTCTGTTGCCATTGCCAGTAATTGTCACCCCAGTATAAGTCGGTTCTAGTGTGTGATCAGATGATCCTCCCTCAGGGTTTGGCTCGTTCTGCAGCTCTCCATATGCCAGTGTTGGTTTTGTCATCTTCTAATCTATGTTTTATACCTGCTGAATCCATGAAGTGCATTATGAACGGAGATGAGCCATAGCAGCCTTATTTGCTTCAGGGGATGACAAAGTAGCTGGACTGTCACTACAGTCACCATTCACATGACCGATGATGCTGTTCTTCACACATAACCCACTTAGCTGTCTCCTCCTGCAGTATCTTGGAATACATGCAAATAGACAATTCAAAAGCTACTAATCCAGAGTTGGTTTAAAACACTTTTGAAGTGGGGCTAGTAATACAAGATTTAATTTAGCCAACGTATCTCCATTCTCTCTACTTTCTTTCTGTGTTCTGTTTTGGTTCCCCTTTCTTTTTCTCTCATCCCACTCCTTTGTCTGTTTACCCAGTCTAGCCAGTGAACCTGAACAGCTCTTTTCCAAAAACGCCAATGAGCCAATAATCTATTCTGTGACGTCAGATGAATGGGCAGCTTGGAAGTACTCCATTGACAATGAATATTAGTCTTACCAGGGTTTTTCCTGGCTGAGAAAAGCGCTTTGGTGGTACTTGTGTGGGCCAGCGAACATGATCAAATGACCCTACCAAAATAAACATTCAATTAATGGCATAAAACAGTATCTTAATTTTGACAGTATGCTATTGATTTGACAGTTTTTGTTCATTAACTGTATGATTATGTGAGCAAATTAATTCTTCAGTGGCTTAATTTGTTTGTTTTTTCTCTATTCTGATTGTTTTAAAACAATTAACCAATATGAAACCTGGGGCCTCATTTATAAAGGTTTCTACGCGCAGAAAGGTTGCGTTAACTGGGGTGAAATGTGCGTACGCATCTTTCACCGCAAACGTCGGGATTTATAAAGAAATTCTATGCAGTAAAAGGTGTGCACTTCTACGCATCCTTTCACTCATGAGTAGAGCTCACCGCAAAGTTTTTCAGACACGGGAACACTCAGACACTCAGTCCTCTTAAAAACATATTGTTATAAGTGGTCTGAATTCACTTTTATCTGTTAAGTCACAACTTAAAACCTATTTTTACACAAAGGCATTCTCTTAACTCTTATTTTATTGATTATTTTACCGGCCCGGCCAGGATGAAGTGAGGGGGCTGTTAAAAATTGCGAGGGGCAATTTTTTTCATAAAATAAAATTCATTGATTTAACCATGCAATAGCCTCAGAGAGGCTAAATAACAACAACATAACGCTACTGGTTCAAAATCAAACAATACATTTATTAATCAGAGAGTCACATAGGAACAAAGCACTGCAGAGAATTTATGAACGATACCGATTCTGTCAAAATCAGCAGGGGGAGAGGCGTAGAAACAGCTGTTTGCGGCTTGCATCTCTCTCTCTCTCTCTCTCTCTCTCTCTCTCTCTCACTCTCACAGGAGGAGGCGTATTTTATCATATGTAGCTCCTTATGCTCAATGTTGTATAACTTTTTAAAGTGTTTTTAAATAGTTTTTATCATTTTGTTCATCATCAGTTTGTCTACCTTTTTTTTTTTTTTCTACTGAGCCCCCAAACAGTCCACCTTTACGGGCTCAACCTCAGTGGTGAAGACCTCGATCTCGCAAATTTCGCCTTTCTTGCAGTTCCAGTCAACAAATGCTCCTTAACAAGGTCGACATATTCATAAGCTATTTAGCATTGACCATTTATGGATGATTGTGGGACGATACTGGGAGGAGTAGTGGGAGGAGTACACGAGCACACAATTCACTGCAGGTGGGTATTTCTAAAGAGAAGACTGCGTACAGGTGTGCGCCGCACGGTTTTATAAATCTGAATATTTTCTTGCGTTAGTAGATTCTGAGGTTTGTGCTTACGCAATGTTTTAGGATGGAATCTACGCAAAGCGTTATAAATGAGGCCCCCGGACAGTGACACAAGATATATTAATTATATTTTCCGTCATGATAACACTGATTTGTTATTCATCATAAATCCGCTGGATCCTGAAAGACAGAGTGATTTAGGCTACTCGTGGTGGAAACTCACAGCAGTGGACTTAAGATTCTTTTTCAAGGTAAGTTGTATGTCAATAAAGTGTATTACTGGTACCATGCACGAACATGCAAAACATGAATTTCACACTGTAGATTGCTCTGAGATCAGCTCATCACAGCTCATCTTCATTTATATTCACTAGCAAGTATTGCTAATGCATAGCCTGATTAATTTGTGATGGACCTGCAGTTTTTGTCTGTTGCCCTGCTCTCACTGATTAAATGCTTTTAGATTTTAATTTGCAAAGTTTGGTTATAACACATAAAATATGTGGCTCATTAGTTAAACTACAGAAAAACACCATCCTTTCTCTTTTTTTTAAACACACAGGGGAGGTGAAATTGGATGGCAGTAAGGGAGAATCAAGATTGATGATTTTTTGTTCACCCTTTTTCATTTTCAGGAGGAAGGATCATGTCATCATCCCATCATAGATTCTGCCAACTGGCAGAGATGTCTTCTGGAATGACAGCAGTCTGACCTACAAAGCCCAGTCATTGCCCAATGCACACTAGCAACCATTTTTCTGTAATTACTGTGTGTCAATAACAATAAAAATGTCAATAACATTGACTTTGACATCTGATTGCCAATAGACGGCTAAATTATTTTAACAATCTCAGATTAGACCTGAGAACACTGACCACAAGACT
>CABFOQ010052532.1:0-36390 GCA_900660455.1 Gephyroberyx darwinii
ATTTCTGTTTTTCAAATGTGGTGGTGACCTAATATTTTTGCTTGTTATAGAAGTATTGAATGCTTTTCTGATGCTTTCAATTTTATCAGTAAAGAAGAATGCAAATGCATTGCATTTCTGGGTGGACAGGAGTTCAGGGGGAATTTGTATTGGGGGGTTTGTCAGCCTGTCTACGGTTGCAAATAAAGTTTTGGCATTATTAATGTTGTTATTTATGATATTGGAGAAAAAGGATTGTCTGGTATTTTTCAGTTCTATGTTGTAAGTATGCAGTTTCTCTCTGTAGATGTCATGGTGAACATGAAGTTTTGTTTTCCGCCATTTACGTTCAGCCTTACGGCACTCTGTTTTCAAGGTTCTTACAGAGGGAGCATTTCTCCATGGTGAACTTTGTTTACCAGAGAATGTTTTAACCTTAGCAGGTGCAATGGCATCAATAACATTCACAATTTTAGCATTAAAGTTATCTACAAGTTCACTAACAGAACTTGAAGTGCAGATTGGTAATGTAGAGATGGCCTCTGTAAACAGTGTATTTGTATTCTCATTAAAATATCACTTTTTAACAGTATTTGATGTTATATGCATATCAGGAATCATATCAAAGAAAATACAGAAATGTTCAGATAAGGCAAGATCAATTATAACAACATTTGAAATATTGAGACCCTTAGTGATAATCAAGTTCAAGGTGTGCCCCCGACTATGGGTGGGCCCTTTCACATGTTGAGACAGTTCAAAAGTGTCCAAAATTGTAAAGAGTTCTTTAGAATCATTGTCATTGGAATTATCAATATGAATGTTAAAGTCACCAGTTATAACTAGACAGTCAAAGTCAGTGGAAACATTGGACAATAGTTCACTGAAATCGTCAAAGAAGGTGGGACAATATTTTGGTTTAGCCATATTTTTGTTTAGCCATCAAATTATTTGTTATTTAAGACTTTTTGGCCTGATTGTCATCCAATGCAAGTGTGATTGGTCAAATATTATAGATTTTGGCGAGCCAGTGTTGGGAGCCTGAGCAGTTTTTTCCCAGATAATGAGGCCTGTGATTAAAATCTTAATGGGCATTAATTAGGAATGAGCAATGGCACGAGGCACATTTGCAAACAATACATACAGAATTGAGTATAAAGAAATTAAGCACATTTGGGAAGGGAGGCATAATCATGAAAATTCAATCAGTCCAATTTAGGAATGGATTATGCACAAGAAATACAACAACAAGATAACAAGATAAGGTTGAAAACAAGAGCATGGAGGGAAAAAAACCCCTCATACAATTCAAAGGTTCTTTTCTCACATGTACTCCAAAAGTTGCAGTTCACATTTTTCCACCCACGTGTTCTTGCTGAATCATTACGAGTGATAAAGAACACAGAAAATCTCCCATATACACCAGCGTCTGTCCCTCTTCAACTGTATCAATCTAGTGAAAGCTATTTGATGTGACAAAAGGAGATCCACCGGCTTATACGGGTGAGTTGACTCATGAAGCAGTCAAATCCCACATATCAGAGAGGTTTTAAATTGTAATCCCCCCCACTGCTGGTTTGCACCAGGAGATGCATCAACCTGACAGGGCTTCCATCTCTGCCTTCGTCCTACTCAGTCGACAAAGGCCAGAGATCTGTTCATTTGAAATGCATCCCATCAATGACCCTAATAAAAGCCTATCAAACTGATGCCATCTTCACAGGGATGAAGGTGCTTGTGGTATTCTGAAATTATTATTTTGCCTCCAAATCTCTGGCACCAACTGTGCGTATCATGATCAATTATTGATCATGTATTCCAATGGATTCCAGGAGGAGGAGGATCAGAATCTGCAATTTTTTGCCACCTTTTAATTGAACTTGACTTACTTTGAGAAGGGTCCAACTCTAGACCTCACTCCTGAGGCCCCTATAGTTCCGTGAGCCAATGGAGGATGAGCACGACCTCCCTCCTGAGGCCCCAGTTCTGTGAGCCACATTACTTTGGAAAATGCTAAGGTACAAACAGTCCTAGCTAAATGGCACCCTTGTGTCACCTTATATCATATAATTACACATAATTATATAATATAAGGTGACACAAGGGTGTAATTATTTCATATGTTGGACTTGCTTTACATCATATTTTTGCTGTGTATTTACAGCATTTGGACACCCAATGCCTCCCATATCCAGCTGCAGCAGGCCAACAGCTGAATAAATGCTTAGTGTTTGGTGGCTTTAGAGGGGAAATTTCGTCTGACATCATTTGGAGCATTGACAAGGCATTAAACCCAGAGTAGTGCTGGGAGCTCTTTGTGTTTGGCTGTGGTTCTACCCCAACAAGCTTTATGGAGAAATTTCAAATGCCTTTAGGAAGGAGCATATAATTGATCAGATTCCAACAGCGTGACCAGCATGTTGCCTTAAAGCATTGTTCTCTTCCTATTCATTCAAAGGCCTTTAGGTTTGAGGATAATTATCAATACAGTTGTTATAGAAGAGCAATGACTGGAATAAACAACATTGTATAAAAATAAACATATTATTATGCTTATACAATGTTGTTATTCCAGTCAGAAAAATACCCAACAGAATATTTGAAGGAAAATATTCTTCCCTGAGAATTAGTCATTATTTCAGCCCCCTTATAAAACTAAAAATCTCAGCATCCACTGTTACTGCTGCTGTGTTGATCAATCAATTTGACTATATTGAGGTTTTATTGAGTGTTATGTTGCTAATTGAGTGAAATGGAGAGTGTTGAACCCTCAAGTGACCCATCAAGGTAACAGTTTATCATTTGATCCCCCATAGACTGGGAATAGACGTACTGGTCGTTATGTCACGGTCATATAGCAATTATTGAACAGTACTGACATTGCCTCAGGTCATTGAAGTCGTACAGTATGTATCATACGAGGAGACAGAGAGACAGACAGACAGAAATCATCATTAGCCTCCCAGAGAACTAAAGGATCGTCGATTGGACGTGGCAAAAGACGCTGCAAAGGACGCTGCAAACCACTACAAGACGATAATTAAGCCACTTGTGGTCAACCTTTTCAACTGAGAGCTAGGAGAAGCATGTGTGTCTCCTGGAGCAAAATTAAAATGAACTTCAAAGTAATGAGTGCAGATCGATGCGTTTAATGATGTGGATTTTGTGCACTTTAGCTTCAGCTAGGAGGTTTGAGATGTTATTTTAAAACTTCTACCTTTACAATAATCTACTGCAATTTTCTCTGAACTGGATGAAATGCTGACCTGACAGTTTCTGTTTGGTTTCTGGTAGTGATTTTGGTGCACCAGGGAAGGGGAATCTTGACTTTGACTTCATTGACTTCACAGCCAAATACCAGCCATTAAACCTACTTTGTCACTCTCAGGACAAATTTATAGTGCAGAATTGTGGTAACACGGGAACAGTAATTTTGAGGAACACACACAGAGAAAGATTACTTTTAAAAAATGCTATGATTTTAAGCAGTTATAGTCTAGAAATCTACCTTATAGTGCAAAACAACAAAGATAGATGAGGGAGTAATTTTGTCCATGCTGAGGTTCACCTCAAGAGGATGCTAAAATATGTATGGCTTGGCCTTCGGTCTGCAACCTATGGAATATCCATGAATAATTGAGGATCTAGCTCCTATAGATCTGTCTGTTTATGAAGACACACTTTCCAACAATACTTGCAACTGTTCTCTGAAACAGAAGCCATTTGGCTGTATGATCAAACATATATGAACAGCTTCATTCCAAGGTGAGATGACCACCATTCGGAAATAAACAGTACCTACCACCTACTCCTACAAAATGATTGATAGCATTGAAAAATAAAAAAATAAAACCCTACATACATATTTCAACAATTCCAATCAGCATTTCTTCCCACTCACCACTTGAATGTGTTCTTCAATATATGTGATTGAAGAACACATTCAGAATCTTCAAGAATCTTCAAGCCCAATAAAAAATGTGATGATTTTAACCAGCTACAGTGTAGAAATGCTTGACTATGTTTACCATTTAAAGCTATCTAGTTCAGGGATTTTTTTTTTGTCTGTTGTCAAGAGCACAAGTCTTATGTCTCCATAGGAAAATGGATGCTAATGGCTGACAGCAGTCATGTACAACGTCATCAATCTTCCTCCTATACGTCCTGACAGCACTTTCCCCCAATGTTAGATTAGAAACCAGTTTTTCATTTGCATTCCATTACACAGCGTCGCAATTTGGAGAGGTTAAACTGCCAGTCAAAGAGATACTGTACCTTGGAAGGACCTTTCACTGCAGGGGGGCCGGGGGGCTTTGCTCCAGGAAAAATGGCTACCGTTTCATCTTAGTTGATGTGATTCTAAAAAGAATTACATATTACATACTTTGGCTTCCCTCTTGTGATAAAAGAGGCCAGTGGCGAGCAATCTCAGTGAATCTTGTTGTCATTGGATTTCAAGCTTGCTGAGTCGACAAAGTGAAGCAAGTCAGCCGTGATAGTGGGTGGTGGGAAAACAGGAATCGGAAAAAGTGTGTGTGTGTGAGATTGCCTTATCAGGAATGTACGTTTTTTCAAACAGAAAGCAACATGTGAGGCAGAAACTGGGTAGCCACTCTGATTTTCCTATTCGCCATAAAACCTTTCCAAACTGTTTCACAGCTCACTTCAAAAATTATGCTCATGATTTTTTTGGGCTTTCCGTCCCGTTCAGTCTCAGCTTGTGAAAAGGTGCACTCACAATAAAATTGCAGATTGAAAGAAGATGGCAGTGAGCTCTGAGCTTGAATTCTATTCATATGACTCATCTCCCCTCTTTGTCTTTTGGCCACCGACAATTGAGTCGTGGTGTGTCGAGGCAGGATAAACCCAGACCCGTGGCATTCACATCTTTCCTCCGACCTTCTGACCCCCACGCTCAGCCTCTCTCGAGGACCGACAATACCTGAAGAGATGAAGCTCGACCTTCAGACAGGAAAGGAACAGCAGGATAGCAGATATCATACAGCAGACGTATACGACATACACTTCCTGTACAACTCGACACGTAACCATACATCCTTCCCCCCACCGTCACCTCCAGCTACATACTGCAAAGGGAAAAAAGAACGAGATAGAGGCAGATAGACGGAGGGGAGGGGAGGGAGAGACAGATAAAAAACTATATCTCCCACTCTATCCCACTGCTATTTCAGAGAAACCCCATGAAGCCAGGTGATAAAAGGCACAGAATAGAAATGAGAGCGAGGAAGCGCATGGCTTGGAATATGAAATCGTCTCTCTGGGCAAGCCGAAGTTACACACCCTTCACCCATCCTGTCACAGTCTGACATCATATTCTTTTGGGACACCGGGGCTAAACTCAGATCCAGTTCTACAGCTCCATCACGGCTTAAATAAATTCTCAAATTTTGTGTAAAAAAACCCCAACTTTTCAGGTGGCTAAGTGGCTTGGTGAGTGCCCGGTAAAGGTGTTACACTGAGAAGCACAGCCCCGGAGTTGAAAGCAACCAAACCTGATTAGATGCAAAGTGTATCAGGCCTGTTGCGGTGCTGCAGTCAGATAATGAACCCCCCCCCCGTCTCGTCTCGTCTTTCTCTTTGTCAAACCACTGCCTTGGCTGCTTCCTCCCTCCGACAGGGGATTTCAATTGACAATAGAGCTGGTTTATCATGCGGGTGATTTTTGAAGTGTTGAATCTAATTTCCCACTGTAGATTTCCAGGGGATATTTGAAGATCTGCCACTTTTGCTGTATGCACGGCCGTATATTCACCTTCAGTTTACATTAAACATATTTTTCCTATACAGTAAATTAAACCTGTTTACTTATGCAATGTGTGTCTGAAGAGAAGAACCCGGGATCAATCGTCAAGAACAAGAAACTAAATATTTAAGGCAAAATTGCTTCCTCTTCAATTGTTGGTCAAGGGCTCCTCCAGGAACTGAATCCATTAATAGTACAAGAAGCAGTCCACCACAGCAGTTTCTGAGAAAGTCTTGAAATATAACCTCCAGGACACATTTATTGAAAGCACCCCAGGACACAATATCCAATTTACTTGTAGTGCACACAGCATGAACACAATGCCCAATGACACGGCCTATAGAATTAATACGTTTCTGCTTCATTATAGTGTAAACAAACCAAGTGTGTGCCTTTAGAGATACTCCAATTAGCATGATTGCAGTGAAAACGTTTGCCCTCCATTTCAAATTAACTTGCGCTTGTACACTGTAGTGACATTCAGTAATGGCAAAAACAACTTTGCTCAATCATCAGTTGTTTTTTTTTCAAAAAGCGAGTGCTGATAAGGACACAGAGACAGCTATACTTAAAAATCTGAACAGAATGGGTAAAGGAAACAAGAAATATTTCTCTGAAAACTTCAAGGTCTCCACTCTGAAAGCTCACTGGGAGCATTCAAAAAGAAGATCGCTCACGACAATGTACAGGCTACAGTTGCTATAGACCCAGTGTAGAAAAGCAATGCTCACCAAACAGTCTGCTAGTATTATTCCTATACCGTTTACAACCAAAGACAGTGTGTTAAATCACCAGAGAGGAAAGACCACTTTAAGGAAATGTATCTCTCTACCAGCCTGTGTCTCTACAGTAAAATGTACAGGGAGAGATCTATCATCTGGGAAATAGAAGTTGTCACGATGCAGTGATTTAGTGGGATTTTATTGTATGAGCCGTTTCCATCAGTAGGAGTCGTACATGCAATGTTGCAGGTACAGAAGTTTTTGAACATGTATAAGGTGGATGTGTGTAAAGCTATGTTGATTTGAAAGAAGCACTGTGCATCAGCCTTTCTATCTGTGACCAGGTAGACTAGGATATAACTCAGTTGCTCGACTACGCCCAGGGAAATATTTTAGTTCTCAACAATTTAGGTTCTTCCCACACAGGTAAGCTTGTAAAGAAGCAGAGAGACGTGGTTTCAAGTCGAAAAATAGTTTTTCAGTTTATTTAACACGACTCAGGAAAAAAATGCATTGAAAAGCCTAGATAATGAAAAAAGGTAAAAAGGTTAAAGAATAAAGGAAAGGACCCTGGAGAGGGATAGGCCACCTGTAGAGGGAGAGAGAGATGCTGGGAAAATAGGGAGAAGACCACTCACCATTACCAGTGCTCAATTATTCACCACTGCAAAGGAAGTTCATGTGAGGTGCCACTCCAGACGCATGCAGTGAACAGGAAAAAACAGACCCAGCGGAAGAGCCCCACAGCATAGCCACACCATACTCCAGGAGTCTGAAGATTAAGAGAAACAAATGAATAAACAAAATAATTTTTGGTTTGTCTGTAAGGCTGAGTGTGGCTGTTTGTCAAAGTACTATAAAAAAAGAAACAAACACAACACAGCACAGCAACAGAATAAAGCCATTTCAAGCGAGGCTATGTCTCACACACTGATGCAAAATCACTCCAATTCATGATGAAAAACCAAAATAACCAAAATACAGACTGGGCTGCACAATTACAGACATACACCCTATAGAGATGGATTATGTGTAAATTTGACCGATGTGATCATGTAATGGTTTATATTTCACCAATAATCCATTTCTGTTCACAATTTGTTATTATTTTCCTTAATTGTTTTTGTGTATATTTCTTTTGGGGAGCTTTTATTGTATAAATTGTATTTTTGTTGTGTGACCTTTGACAGTTACTTCTAGTAGATTCGCACTATTCTCCTCAGTCAGCTGCAAGCCCTGCTGAGGAGAGGTGTACATGTAGAAACCCGGTCATGTGAAGTTGCTGTACTTCTATTATTGTGTTTTACACAGCCTTTAAGAGAATAAATCCCCCTGGCTGGCAAGGCAACAGTTGTCCTCGTCTCAATCCTCATCATCCACAAACACAATGCAGAGTTCATAGCAAAATGGAGTGTCAGGCCAGACCAGCTACCAGAAGTAGGCCAGAAGTAGTAAAGTTCTAAACGGCATGGACAGAGCGATGG
Source organism: Gephyroberyx darwinii (assembly GCA_900660455.1). Taxonomy (NCBI): domain Eukaryota; kingdom Metazoa; phylum Chordata; class Actinopteri; order Trachichthyiformes; family Trachichthyidae; genus Gephyroberyx; species Gephyroberyx darwinii. The sequence continues at coordinate 7,950 of CABFOQ010052532.1, forward strand.
ACAAACAAAAACTAATGCAAAACTACACTCTAGGCAAAACAGCATAAAAAACAGTAATGACAATAAATGACCTCTCATTATTAACTGGGTCATGGTTAACAATGCCCGTTAGACGGAACTGGCAATACGCTACGTGGTGGACTGGGAGGAGGGTGGGTGGAGGCTTAGTTGGATCCAGGAGAGAGATGAGTCGGTGGACTCTCTCTTCTCTGGATTCTCTTTTTAACGTGGGTGTGAATGGGCGTGAGAGAGTGTTGTGTTGAGTGTGTTGACGCTGCAAATAAAGCGGCCTTGCTGGCCTGTTGACTCTGCTCTCCTGTGTCTGTCTGTCACGGACCCCGGTATTGTAGCGAGTCACTACACGCTATCATCACATATGGTTTGTGCAACACAAGGTAAACAAGGCATACCTATAGCGAGTGGAGCCGACACCTCCACTCGTCAAGGACTGCACTGAACCGAGGATCAAACGCAACCAGGAAGCAGCTTGAGTTGAGGTAGGACTGCCTAGGCGTTTTATAGATTGCAGATAATTGGTAAAGTAATGAATACACCCACCCCCACCTACTGCATGGAACGGAAGTGCTAATGATTCAATTAACGTTAATGATCCACCAACGTTACAAGCCTATTATTCATGACCCCATCACATAGGCATATCTATTGATCTATTTATTTATCAATTTATCAATTTATTTAGTACTCAAGGTCCCAAGGTCCAGGATGCCATCAATCTTTGCACATTCTCTTTCTCTCCACCCCCCTCTCTCACACACATACACACACACCATAGATCTTATTCCCAGAGTGACCATTTTGAACTCTACTCTACTCTACTCTACTCTACTCTTCAAAAGCAAGTACAGCCTAGCAATGTCCTGCTGTTGTGTACCAAGATGCTACAAATGTTGGGAATTGGACAAACATTTATCATTTCACAGATTCCCCACTGAAAAACAAAACATATTACAAATGAATGGATGAACAATTGTTGAACAATTCACTGTATTATTTCACGTTAGTTTTTCTCAATTGTTTAAATGCATTTCCTGAAAATATAGCTCAATTTCTCAAAACTCTACACAGAAACCGAGTAAGAGTTAACTGTTGTGGCTAAATTCCACAAATCTCTTGCAAAATCAAACACTGCATTCAAAATCATGTTCTCTCTTATCAAAACCGTATTTTTGCATCAAAACACTGAACACAGGCCATTATACAAATAGATGTTACTGGCATCAATTTCACACTGGTGTGATCAATTTAAGACACTTCCATCAAAATACTGTTTAGATACGTTTTGGCATCATGATGCAATTACATATTCAAATGTATAAAATTTAAGAAATTATTGGTGTTCTGATACAATACAGTAATTATGTATCCTATACAGTAAATATGGCATAGATAAACCTAATTCTACAGTAATTCAGTGCAGTTCAGCAAAGCGTGTGAACAGTCATTTTGAGTTTGTTTGTATTATGTATGATACAATGCAGTAGCATCCTTTGAATGAGCTCCAATTGGACTACACACACACACACACACACAACCCAACTTCCCTCAAACCTAAGGCTGTTACTGCCACATTGCTACAAAGTTTTGACAAGAAAAAGTGTTACCCATTTTAGCACCTCATACAGTAATGGCACTGATGAAAAACACTTGGAACCTGAAATCAACTGTAATATTTGAATGAAATATGGTGTGACAACAATTTGAGAAAATCGTACCAAATGGTATGAACAAGATATTCTGACATATTTCAATTTCATACGAGCATCTCTCTAAGATTTAAAAATGTTGACTTGTATCAGTTCTAAATGACTTTAAATGAATTGAATAAAAAGTATCAACTGAGTAGCTGAGTATAAGTTTTTAATAAATGATGAAAAACAGTTCTTGCTAGTGAACTCAGCCTTTTGGACTCCACTGTATGTATGCTAATCTTCCAGGTAGAGTTTCCAACCCCAGCTGTTCAATATGGCTGCTGTGGGAATGAGGTCAGTTAGCCCTTGGCTTAAGATGTCATCCTTATCATTATTGCTTATGTCAGTGTGTGACACCTGCCCTGCTGCTGTCAAGCCATATGGTGCCTCTACAGGGTGAAATAGGAAGGGTCAGGGGTGCACGACACTATCGTGGTGTTGCAGTAAAGCGTCAGGATCAAATCCTGAGCAGGATCGCTTCCACTCTTTTACAATGACCTGCAATTCCCATGGATGCTATACATTATCATATAATCTTTAAATCATTCACCACATCTTCGCTGCCATGTAGTGTCTAGGTAAATTGTTTGATCAAGAACATGGCTAGCATATGCATTATGTGTCCTTCACTGAAAGGACACCTTTTATGTCATGGGGGAGGGTTCACACAACAAAGCAGGAGGGACCCTTTGAACATCCCTTTAAATATTTCAGATAGGACTGATACGATTAGACATGAGAGTCAATTTCGGTCATATGGATCCCAGGTTGTAACCTCACACCAAATCAAAGTAACATGAGAGAGACTTTGAACTTCACACAGAACCATTGGGATGACCTTGGCAGCACGTTTGAAACCTTCCGTTGTTATTGAACATGCGACAGATATAGCACAGACGACTGTTTGTAGTCTAATCAATGGCGGGCCTTTATGGGTTTCTCATTTCTTTGCCATAGGGCAGAATTCTTCGTTACCGCAGATGAAAACGGTCTGGGACGCAACGCAGACAGCAGTGATCTGCATTCTCAGAAGGGATTTGGAGCTAGAAATAAAGGGAGTTTGCGTGTGAGGAAAGAGGAGAAGAGAGGGTGGATGTGTCCTCAGCAGCACTGGGAACTGAACAGAAACTAGTTTGCGACAAAGGGATTAGTCTGCCTTACTGGAGAGACTCCTGGAGAGAGTTTTTTATTTGTGGAGATGTCCTACAAAAACAACTGAGTAAGGAATATCATTGAGAAACACCCTTCCCACAACAGCTACTGTCAAGGTGCTCTTGAGCTAGGCACTTAACCACCAACTTCAGGTCAATGCCAAACACTAGGGGCTTGTGAACCAATGGTGCATGCCGCAAAGTGCAGTCAAAAGCACACGGCGTAAGAGCGCAGGGCATGGCGGCTGATTGTCAGTGTAGTCGGAAACAGGGTTGGATCAGGATGAATTCATTAACAAGAGGTGTAGTGATCCTATGACCAATCAAATCATTTAATTTCCTTCTCTTTAAAAGCAGTGCGCTCTCTGCCACGGTGCTCTGACAACTTGGTGATGGAGGAGAACAGTCCGTAGCAGTTTCGCTACAAAAGCTTCACCCAAGAGGAAACTTGGAAAGGAAATCATGAGGGAATATACAGCCTAGTTAATCAATCAGTAAGCCTTTCATGAAGAAATCTCTTCAATGTGCGTAATGAAACATACTGACACTTCTATTCTGGATGATACGCATTCACACCACAGTCACATTTGTACATTGAAAAATGTTGTATCTCATTTTTTCCCCGCTTGAGGGATTTATATCAAAGTCAAACATATTATCCACAAAAAGGGTTGGCTTTTGAATAGATCTGTTCATGTGTGCATCACTTGGTGAAGCCACACAAATATCACAGAGCCTGCTGCGCTTTGGTCTGAGCAGGTGGGCAGCGCGAGCACAAATCCCTGTAATCCTTGACACTCAATTGCACTGCGCTACTGATCGTTACTGACACACCCTCTACTATGCCTCTCCTCCCACTTCGGTGCAGCCAAATTCATGGTGAAAGAAAAAAAAACCTGTGTGCGTCCAATGAAAATGCCCCTGAAATCTGCCACGAGCCATCACAAAAATAGAGCCCCTCGATGTTCACGTAAAATTAAATGGCTGCATTTATATAGAGCTTTTATCCAAAGCACTTTACAATATATGCCTCTCATTTACACACACACTGATGGTAGTGAGCTACCATGCAAGGTGCTAGCCTGACCATCGGGAGCAATTTGGGGTTCAGTGTCTAAGGACACTTCGACATGTGGACAGGAGGAGCTGGGGATCGAACCGCCAACCTTGTGATCAGTGGACAACCTGCTCTACCACTGAAGCACAGCCACCCCATAGTAGTAGTAGAAGTAGAAGCTCAGTAGCCAACAGTTCTGGTTCTATGTATTGGGCACCAATGTGATGTGAATGTGTGTAATTGTGTGAGTGTGAAGCAGGGCGTGTGGTTGAAAAACAGGCAACCTTTCCCTGGATAAATAAAGGTCATTCAAATTCCAAAACAAGACCTTTAATTACAGTTGGTTGAGCGTCTTATGAGAGTTGCTCATACTAGCTATGTGATATTAGTCTATAATTTTGGAACAAATAATACAGGCTACTAATTAATCCCTACATCCACGAGCAGTACCATGAACTCTGTGTTCGATGCCTGTATACGAATTACAACTTGGGCAAGCGAGGCCCGATATGATTTTTTAATTGATAGAAAACTAGACTAGAACTCTGCAAAACTAGAGCGAGGTGTACATGTGCGTTGGGATCAGAGGTTTTACCATCATCACAGCCTATGAAAAAGGATCTTACAGTAACAAGATGAAAGAGAATTGGCAGAGTGGCGTGCCAACATGGCTTCTCCTCAAACATCATCCATGTTTCCGCATGGCCAAATTCCCTATGTTTAAATGTATACTGAGTCAAGGGATATGAAGGATATGATGAAAATTGTTTGTTTATTTTACTGCCTATACAACCATGCCACAGTGATACATGAAAAAGGAACTACCTTATTTCAAAATGAAAACGATGGTTTTGAGCAGACGTCACACTAAAATATGTGCAATTTAGCCTGCATCTCTTTTCTAAGGCAGGGTTTTTTTAGTAGTTAGTGACATACCCAGGGCCAGTTAATGGGTTGCTAATGGACCCTTTGACAGCCAAACAAAATGAGATGTGCCATAATCAACTAGTGATGAGATAATTACTTCCTCTTAATGAGCAGGCCCTTCACCTAATTTACTGTCAAGGGGAAACCATCACACACATCCTGAGAATGTCTCCTGTGTGCTGTTATTTCTTATTTCTTAATATCAGGTCAGAAGGTTTGATGTGTTGAATGTTGCGTAAGTGATGAGTCCCTTATTGCAAAATATGTGTCTTATGTGTCCTGTGTGTATCTAGGCATCCCTCATTTGCCTCTTTTTGATAGCCCAGAAATAAAAACCTGCAAGACAAAGAGAGGAAGGGCTAAATATTTCAGTGCATCCTATGCAGTGTAATGTTGAACAATCTGCTGACCTTGGTTTTCTTGTGAACAGCTGAAACAGACATTAATGGATGGTTCTCATATACCATAGCAGCGTTCTCTCTCTGCCTGTTTGTCTCTCACTTGTCTTTTTTTCTGGCTGTCCCTTGGCTAGTGGAAGACATTTCCAATCCTACCATGTTAGGAGAACTATAGCTTTAGCTTTAATGAGGCCCCTGAGGGCTTTATGTCCGGGGCCTGAGGGGCCCGCCCTACCTCTGGAGCACAAGACCTCTCTGTAAATGGAGCACAGAGGACACACACTGTCTGTAGAGTACTGGCTAGAGTAGGTAGTTGGCAAATGGTGCCACCTGACAAATGACGCTGTAGATTTATGGCAGTGTGGCCTGATGTCTGCTATCATTTGATGATTTTTGTATCATTCCTATAACATCTGAATTGGGCTTCTACGAGTGTTTGCCCTGGAGTATGGCACAATCCTGTGTATCCTGTGTATTGATGAATGTGTGTTTCACTGGATGGAGGTGTAAGTGGTGAGCATCATGGTAGTCAGATCAGTCAGGACAGGAAAATCAGTATGCATCGAAAAAAGCTTAAAGGTAGTTAGTTAACATTGATATTCAAGTGGAAATGTGATCTCTGTAAAAATCTATAGCTACATTATAGCATTTAGTTGAAATAAAAAAAATCTAATTTTGTTCCCATTGTAAAAGCGTGGCAGTAATCAGCTCGAGCCATGAGAATGGATATACTTTGGGAATGCTTTGTAACAGTGAATTCAGTGCCAAACATAAGATTATGAAGCACCGACATCAAAGCCACTTAGTCATGTCTCCTATTGAAAGTGAACATGAGTAATATCGCCTGCGTAAGATCAGTCATTAGAATCGTCCCTTTTGTCACGCAGAGTGAATGCGCTGATCGACTTGAGACAGAGGAGTCGATAAGATGTTTTCTACTGATGCCAGTGCTGTTGGGGCAAGAGCTACACTGGGATTTCTGCGCATCGTGGGATCCTGCCATGTTGCAGGAGTCGCCTCGGGCAGCAAGAGATCATGACTGCCTACGTCTCATGATAGAGTCCCTTCAGCGCCTAGGGAATGAAATACACTCGGCGATTAAATTAAATGGAATGTTTTAATCAGCTTGTGGCAGCAGTGAAATTGATCTTAATCAATAGAGCGCCAGCTAGTTATGGATTCATTACAGTATTCAACATTGATTAAAAGTTTCTCACTGCCTGTCAGGTGTGAATTTTATTGGGCTAACAGTTGCCTGTAATGGTGCCCTTTTCTGTGTTCTGGAAATGTCATTAGTTATAATTATGAAAGAATCTGTTAACATATTGATTACTTTCTTAATTAGAAATGTTATGAACCCATAAAGGCAGTTTCCCATTATTTTTGGCACAGAAATGGCTGATTGCACAGAATAAATCAATGTGCTGCTGAATGGCTTTCTTGAAGGCACTCTTGGTTGTCATGGGCAACCTACAAGATCACAGTACGCCATAAGAGGGAATGGAGGGAGAATGAAAAGAAAACTTGTATAATCCTGAGTCTCAAAAAAAACTCAACTTTTACTGCCTTCTTTACAAAATAATGAGCGTATGGTTCTTAAAATCCTTTAGCACAAAACTGTGAGAACACTTGCACGTTTCTGTTAGAATGGGTAGTTCAAAGGCAAAGCTGAATCTTCAGCCATTTGCATTGAGGTTACACGCTATAAACCCCTTTCGCTACTTAAAATTAGCCGGGAATATTTTTCTGAAGGCAAGATTAAAGACTTTTTTACCAGCGCCAGAGGAAGTCTAGCTAACATGAGAAGTAGCTGCTCTAGCCTTATTCAAAAGAAACCCAACAACCAGACCAACCAAAACTCCCACACTAACTCTCTCGCTCTCGCTCTCTCTCTCTCTCTCTCTCTCTCTCTCTCTCTCTTTCTCTCTCTCTCTCTCCATTAAAAAGTAAGACATACGTTACTATCTGACATGGAAAGCATTTCAAATTGATGGGTTATTTTTATCCTGAAAGCAAAGCACAAGGGATGGGACCAAGTCCATTTATGAAAGCCTTGCCTCAAGCTAAGGCTTTCAAGGGACAGATAATGCAACTGTTTCCTATAGGAGAGATTTAAGCAGTTTTTTGAGCTGTTATGTCAACCTTGAACTTGGACTCAAGGTTGCCTTAGAAACCACCACTGAACTGCGGTGCCTTCAAGTCGTCCTCAGTTCTTTATTGCAAAGTCAAGACAACTGGTTTTGCAAGCCAAGTCTCCAGATGACTATGTGCATTTCAAGTTTTCAAATGAGAAACACTTACAGTTGTGTACATCATTAAAGGCAATAAAGGTTGTGCAGTTTTACAAAATGTGTAATATTCACACTATAAATGATTGGATCACCCGTACAACTACAAGTGTACAAGCCCAGTCTGAGGACACATCCATAGCACAGATCACACTGGGGGCAGGGTTCAAACAAAAATGATACTTTATTTCTCAAGTCAAATGGCAACCTAAACCTTTTCTTATAAATTCAAAGTTGTTAGAGGGATCTTTAGCAGCCTGGTTTGCTCTCTGGGTCACCTCTGCTGGTCTCGCCCCCTGTGGGCTGCAGATTGTACTCTTAAGGCAGTGTCACGCAATCAACTCCCACCTGGCTGATTAGCGATATGCTTCAGCTGGGGCAAGATGTCCGGCTGGCAGTGGCCTGCTGGGGAATGTAGTCTCTTCCCGACAGTTCCTCTGTGGCAGATGCCCCAGTCTGCCACAGTGTGTTCACCCTTCAATGTCAAAATGGACTCATATAGTTCTTCGGCTGAGTGGATTTAGAAATTTTGCATTTATTTCATTATATAAATTATGATTCAAGCTAAATTTCCTTTATTCCTTTAAGCATGCTTCCCCTTTGGTTATGATAAAATGAAAGGCATCTATCATTTATCATTGTGTCTATCATGGGGATGTGACCCTCCTCTTTTCTTAACAGGGCGTATTGGGTGTCCAGGTCGAACATTCACAAGACAACATTGCAAGGCTGCCCTTAGGTGGGAGATGTGATGATAGAGGAAGGCTCTCGCTCGCCTGAGTGGGAATCTAAATAATGCTGCAGAAAGGGGCTGTGACAGATTTACTATCACATCCGTGAACATTTGTGTCCCTCAAGTGTTGTTTTTGCCATGATGTATGTAGAGTGGAAGACATGGCCATGAACAGGTGATCATTTGTTTAATCTGATGCATTGTAAAGAGAAAGAGAAAAAGCTGAAAGCTCTGAAAATATGGCTGACTTATAAAAGGGCAACCTTGCACTTCTGTACATAAACTACAGTGTGAGGCATTTGGGATTATTATCCTCCCCCTAGTTTGCCTTTTATGTTTCAGTAATATTTATTAAAGAGTGAAACAGCACTCTAATTTTCTAATGTCCAAAATTATAGTGTCAGAATCTTATACAAGTTGCAGCTGGAAGACATTTAAAATCCAGAAAATTTAACATCAGTCTCTGCAGCTTCTCAGCCAAATAAGCCATTTACATGTATCTTTATGGAACCCCACTGATTCTGTTTACAGAGCAGCATTCATACTGTAGTGTGCTGGCAAAAGCTGATCAATGCACAAACATGCAGTCAAACTGCCTTTGCAGGTGCAATCAATGTCATTTTAATATCTACAATTCAAAAGTGTTTTTATCACCCTACCAAGAGCATATGGCACATCCCCCTCCCCATAGGACCACTGGCGTCTCGGCACTAAGAAGGATGCAATTTCCCTGGTCTCAAACTTAAGTGCAAATGTGCCTGCATGTCTGAAAAACAGACCAATTTGAAAATGGAGGTTGAGTAGTTGGTTTCATCATTTGGAATGAAACGCCTGGAAAACTGCACACATTTAAAAGAGAATCCAAAAAAAAAGAAGACACTGTATTATAAGATACAAGATAAGAAATGTGGAGTTTCCCTAAATGTTATGATAATTTACATACGTTAACAAAACGAATCAAGTCTTATGGACCTCCTACTCATGAACCCTTTGCAGTGTATAGCTGCACCTTGAAAATGCGTGGAAAAGGAGAGTACCTTGTGCAGAAGTCATCAATTTCCAGGAGACTTGAATGCACTCACCGGTATTACTTTATAACGCGATAAATCAATCACATACTAGAGGAGTATGTGAGTAACCCTTGTTTTAGGCTGGAATAAGGCTCGGGGCCTTAGCAATTTTCACCGGATAGGATTGTTGTTCTACACAATTTTTCAGTGACAATCACTGGAGAACAGAGGACTGTGGTAGCGATCACTGTGGCTCTGTTAATGATGGCAGGTTAAAACATCCTATCAGTATTTAATACAGGCTCCATCTAGGTAGTGATATCACTTGTGCAAATCAATGTTCAGTTGTGTTATTGTTACTATTACTAATATAACAACTATTCTTACTACTATTAGTACTACCACTACTATTACTACTACTACTGTACTACTATGACTAGTACTGCTACTACTACTACCACTTCTATTGCTATATACTACTAATTACGACTACCATTTCTGCTACTATTATTACTAGTGGTAGTAGTAGTACTAGTATTAGTAGTACTACCACTTCTGCTACTGCTACTACAACTGCTACTAAAACTATTAGTAGTACTATTGCTACTATACTAGATACAATAACTAAGATCAAACTAAAATGATCCCTTTGAAAAAAAAGAAAGAAAGAAGACAGAAAATGTGATATTACAGTATTGGTGCAAACATGTGCTCATATTCACATTGATGGTTCTACAGAGGGCCATACATCTGTACAGAAAGTGTCAAGCTGTGTAGATGTACATTGTACAAAGTATACACATTATCAAATACACCAAATTACAGCTGTAGATAACTTTAAAAAAAATTCTTATTCTTGTTTTTGTTAGAGTTTACAGATAATAAAGACCTACCTGTCGTCGAAGACAAGGAAAACATTGTTATGGAATAGATTTTATGCTCAGACAAGCAGGTTATGGCTCCAGGGGCTGCTTCTGTTTGCACTATAAAGAGATGCATGTCTTTGGTCTGCCTGTGTGTGTGTGTGTGTGTGTGTGTGTGTGTGTGTGTGTGTGTGTGTGTGTGTGTGTGTGTGTGTGTGTGTGTGTGTGTGTGTGTGTGTGTGTGTGTGTGTGTGTGTGTGTGTGTGTGTGTGTGTGTGTGTGTGTGTGTGTGTGTGCATGCACATTCAGTTCACAAAGTTGAACTTCTTGAATTTTGGGCTGTGGCTTCATTTTAATGGATTCTATTCCTTTGACAGACTTTCTTTGCAGTTCCTAGTCCAAGAGTATGGCTTTCTTTCCAGCATTGTGCTGGATGACTTGACAAATGCCACCCTGAATGGCCAGGTGGCATTTCATAAAATGAGTAGACCTTACTATTGAGCACTGATAAGGAGTGCACTTCCTGGTGGATCACAGAAGCCTTCCTCAGTACAGATTGGAGTTTTAGTTATGCAAACATTTCTCGGAGGCAGAGCTGCTCTGGAGTCAAAAGTAATCTCAGTGGTGGAGTTAAACCTCAATGAGCAGAGCCAAATAACCACTTTTTTTACCGTTAGCCCAGTGAAAAATTCAAAAGGTAAGTGAGAGCAATCTAGTCATACAAGTTCAAACTAGCCATACTAGCCTAAAGCTATCTAGGTCATATAGTTAGCTAGCCTGCTGACCTTCCAAGATTATGAATGCCACCCACTGAAGTTTAAACTCAACCAGTAAGATTGTGTCTGCCTCCAGAGCAGCTCTGCCTTCGACAAATGTTTATATAATTAAAACTCCAATCTGGGTTTTTTTTCATACTCAGTACAAAAAACTACTGAGATTTGTGATAGTTGTCTGGGAATGATCACTATTTTATGTGAGAACAGTACATGAGAGCATGGTATTAGAATGGATAGGAGAGGCAATTCATAGTGTATCACACTAATCTTCTTTGGTACATATCTGCCAAACAGAAATGTCATTGACATTGATGCTTTTTAAATGTTAACATATCAGCCATCTGTTTCTCATACACTGAAACAGTGATGTGTAAATGTGCCAGCCATATGACCATTCAAGGATGTTGTTTTGAATGGGAATTCTCTGGCTGGTCAAGAAGTGGTCTGGATACTGGACAGCTATTTGTAAACAGACAGGAAATACAAAGATCATTTATTTCCTACATGTATCTCCTACATTTCCTACATACTCAGGTAATTAAAGGTGGATAAATATGATTTTTATTGTCCCCTGGCACAAAATGATACTGTCGTTGATCAGCCAGTGACTCAGGATTACTTAGCCAGGTGCTGAGATTTCTGTCTTTCAAAACTAATTTTCCAGCCTGTGTTCTCTGTTTTGGAAAAAACTCCCCATCTGTTGGAATTTCAAGACACTTCATCTGTTGAGCGATGGAGGACGATGCTATGAACGAGCAACCTGCATCCCAAGACATTTCATTCTTGAGTCAAAAAAAGCAAATGGCAAAGCAATATTATTACTAGAGTATTTTGCATTGTAATATATTACCTCCTCATTATATCTTTCTGTTGGATCTCTGCTCTAATTAGCCAGCTTACTCATCTCTATTGTGAAAATGGTACTTTATTATTTGTGTCAATTACAGGCCACCGTAGCTCAAGGGGGCAGGAGGGGTGAGGATACGCTGTGGCAGAGACCTGTCAGTGTTGTTGTATTTTCTTGAACCTAATTTTTAATTTTTTTAACTTTCCACTTCTTCTAAACAGGTCTACATAAATCCATGCAAGACCAGAAATGTTTTCATCATGGCTAGCCAGGCTCTGCTTAGGGATTTGGTAATCCGAAACATTCAATTCACTGAACTGAAATTCAACATTTGAATTAAAGTCTGTGGCCTCAGTTGGCAGATTCTGTTTCTTCAACAGATTTTCTTCACAGTGCCTCACCTCAGAATATGGCTCACTCGCATGCTGCTAGATGAATTGGTCACTGCCAGTGTTAATAGCCAGGTAGCATTCCCTAAGATGAGAAACACGTGTTATTTATCACAGTGAGAAGCAATACAGAGGGTGTTTGATCAGACTTTCTTCACAGTGCCTCATCCCAGAATATGACTCACTCGACACATGCTGCTGGATGAACTGGTTACTGCCTGTGTTAATAGCCAGGTAGCGTTCCCTAATATGACACACATAATTGTTATTTATCACAATTAGAACCAATGCAGAGAGTGCTTCCTGCTGTGTAATGATAATCCACTGGTATACCTATAATGGGTGCCATGACAATGTGATATATTTATGGGTCTGAGGATTATTTTATGTGTAGGTAGTCCACGCAGCATGAAACATTTGAATTTTCCTCAAAATGGTCTTTACAGCATTCAGTGAAGTGATTACTTTGCTTTTGTAACTCATCAGCTGTTTTCTGTGTCTGATCTGTGGGTTTATGTTTCCTTCCTTCGTTCAGGTTCACACTGCAAAATTACAAGGGAACCAGGGCTTGTAAACAAGTCACGTGGACTCACATATGAGCATCAGCCCAGGCTGCGGTTTGCCCTCAGTTCATTTTGTTATGCTGGGCTTCCCAAGCATGAGGAACCACTGGCTATAAGATGTCAACATCCATCTCCTTCTACCCATAAAACCGTGTTTTGGGGTTGTTCCCTGTAGGAGGCACGATTATGTTCTCACTCCACTCTTCGTACTGCTGGTGGCCACTATAAAAGATAAGACTAAATCCTCAGTCATTTGGAACTGAAATGAAATCCAATAATTGCAGAGATGCCGCAGTTATATCTAGTTTGTACTTTTAATGAGCTGTTGGAGAAATTACTGGATCTCAGGGAGCTCTGCGCGGTGGCCACTACACCAAATAACCGCGGGGAGTGGAGTTTGAATGGCAATGTCCTCGCCTGTCCAAAGGAACCAAGGGAGTAAACGCTCCAGAATTTGAGTAAAATATTCCCAACATGCTTGATGTAAATGCACCCTCAGTCAATGTCCAAAATAATTAGCTCATCTGTCTCTTGCCCTCAATAGATCACAGCCACCACTCCTGTGTGGCTGGCCAACAAAATGCAAAACAATTTGAGCCAACAGATAGACAGGTTTGTCCTGAGAAACATCATGCATTAGTTGTCTGCTTGTGGCCTTTTTAACTGATAATTGAGCAGGCATGATGATCTTGTTTAGCTTCTCAGTTTTACTGAAAAAGTCTTGATGATCACATGAATGGAAAGGTGGTGAAAGGTGCAGAAGTCACCTGCAGGTACTTCAGATATTCATGCAGACTTTGACTGAGACTGAAGTTCTGAGTCAGTCACCTCTGAACTTTATCTAACATCTCAATTGCTCACTTGCAAACCTGCTAGATAATCTCTCCTTTCAAACAGTGTTGGAAAGAAGTTTTTAACACCAATATTGTCATCATGTCATGCACGTCAAGAGGCTGGGATCCAATGTGACTGTCTGGGTGTTTTATTTTGGCCTCCATTTAACCAAGTGTATCTTCTAAAGGAATATGGCTCATTGATTGTCTTCTGAGAGGATGATAATGTTCCTCTTGTTAAATGTTTCCTGTTTCTCCATTACAAGGTCCCTTGGCAACTGTAGTATTACAGGAGGTGACTGGGATTAAGGTCAATGTACTTCAATGCTTTTATCTCCTGTGTGATACATTTTTAAACATACATCTTGGTACTCAATCGTCCAGTTACTTGAGATGTCTTGTTCATAATGTCTCAGTTATTTTTTCATTTTGACATTTATTATTTATGTATTTTTGGTCATAACTTGGTCTATACTGTTCTGTGTAGCTGTGAGATGCTGCTCTCAAGAAGCTGAACTGCTTCTAGCGTGAGAAGAGGACTGACCGCAGTAATTGAATATTATAACAGTTAATCCATCCTTATTGATGATATAGAAGAATTTTGCCTGGATGGAGGACATCTTTTGTAGAGGCCAAGATTGCGAAGATTGCTAATTGCCCTGAGTGTTAACAGGTAGCAGCTGTTTGCGTCACATTCTGGGGATTTGAGCCGTCTGGAATTGACCCGAGCTTCAATAACTTGTCAGACTGCTTTCAGGTCTGATCAACCGGTGCCTCATGAGCCCCCCTATCATAGCACTCTCCTCCCCCTCCAGCTGGCCAGGTACATGGCTCTCTGGCCTGAATCACCTCTCTCATGTCATCATTGTCTTCATTTAGATTTTCATTTAGTCAAGCATTTATTTTGCCTAATGTTTACTCTAAATGTACAGTGGCGAGAGTTTGAGCGGGCCACAGAGCTCCCTGAGATCCAATAATTTCTCCTACAGCTCATTAAAAGTGCAAACTAGAAATAACTGCGGCATCTCTGCAATTATTGGATTTCATTTCAGTTCCAAATGACTGAGGATTTAGTCTTATCTTTTATAGTGGCCACCAGCAGTACAAAGAGACTATTAACCTTACTGCCAAAGTTGCTGCTTTGTGGCATGCATTACTGGTAAACACTATTTAATTCCTCCTTGGGATGTGCCTACTGATTGTATTCTCCTTAATTTAAGTGTGATCTTCTGACAATAACAGTGTTGTGTTCTCTCAAGCAGAGAGTGCCAATCTACCCATTTTACCTTTCTGTTGCTTGGAGGATTATTCTTAGTGGCCTAGCACTGCTTAACAGCCAGGTAACTGTCACTTTGTGTCACATTATTGAACAAAAAATACTTTGATCCTTTACTCTCCTCCTAAACCTGAGGTATATCCATGTTTGGGATCAACATTTTAATTGGGATGTGCAAGTAGCTCAGGATTCCTTTGATCGGCTTGGGAAGACAGAGAACAGACAACATTAATAAAACTGTTAACAACATGAAGTCGTTGACTGCTAGTGTAACGTTATGGATCAACATCATTGCTGTACACTTAAATCCAGTTTCAGTAGCCTTTAAGTTGGACCTGTGGGTAATTTGGCATCTCGATGACAGTAAATCTTTTGTCCACGGACCATTATTTTGCAATCAAATATGGTCGCTACGTGAATAAAGCCAGTTGCTATTTTTCCTTCATCCGATATTTACAGCACCTTCATAAAGGATTAGAAATACCTTGGAAAAGTTCAAGCTTACAAATGACAAATTATAAATTACAAATTATAAAACCCTATACATGTTTACACATCATGAACAGTTTCAACTTTAGATCTCCAACTGCAAAAACCTCTACAAATGTTAAAAAGATCAACAAATCATTTAACATACATGAGTCAAACATTAGTTCAGTACAATGAATAATTTATAAAGCATTAAGCATTACTTAATACATATACAATTTTAACTAATAACTTATTAATGATGAACTACTGTTATACATATGTACAATATGATAACTTATTATGTTATTATAGTTTATAGTTTTCTATTATTTATAAACTGTTCTTATTATTCTTAAGAGGGCACTACTATTTTTATTTCTCTGGGTTAATCTCTGGATTGTGCAGTTAAGAGATTATGTTCATTTTAATGAATATAATTTTCGTTTCAGATCCATCATATAAGCCTCCTCGATATATTATTTGGACTGGTGGTCCCAAAGAAACCATCCCTTCTCCTGTAAGTGACCCAAGATGAATCTCCCTTCACATTTCCTCCTCATACTGTACATACAAATAGATACACAGTATTCATGCTCGTCTTCCATGCTCCGGTCACGTAAGGTTTTTAACAATACATATTTCATGAAATGATACCAAAGAAACAAGAAGCTCCTCTGCAGGTAGACTGTCTTGTTTCCTCTTTGTTCCCCCGGGGCATTTCTTTACGCTTCTTGCCCTACTGATGACCAAGCATCCCCCTCCTCCCTCCTGATGCAAGCTGGACAAGGGATGTGGCAAAAGACTTCCTGTTGGTCTCAGCAATGCATTTCTCATGGCCTTTCATGTATTTTGTAGGTCTGTTTCTCTTCCACTCCACTTTCTCTCTGTCTCTCACCAATTGTATGAGTGGTGAGTGATGGTGAGTTTTATTTGGAAGTATTATTCTTCATTATTTGTCCTCAGGAACGTATATGCAGGATTTGATGGACACCATCTTTTCTGTGGTAGACGAGGTGTGCATGTGGGTGTGTCCAGAGAAGCTGGAGCTAGAGGTCCAAAGCAATCTGGAGATGGACTTTCTCCTCTGCTGGTTTGACGAGAGGAGTGCTAACATCATATCTCGGGTGATGAAACTTGGAGGGATGTTTTTTTTGTTGTATATAAATGCAATAGTAATGTTTTCCAGCATTATTTTAGGAAGTGCTCATGGAGCGTCTTTGTACTTTTTAGGGGTTAGAACTTATACAGATGTGAACAAACCTTTTGCATCTCCCAGACTTTAAAAGGCTTTCATCTAATAGCTGCAGGACAATGAGCTCATAAATACAACTTAAAATTCCCACCAAACAATGGCGATCCTGCTGATGAGGTCCTTTTCTGCGATTCCTTTATCCCCTTCAATCCGCATTTGATTCAGAGGTTTGCTTCATTGATCTGATGGTTCCCAGTGGAGACTTCTGTCACATGAAACATTATTTCTGCTGATGCCAGGGAGTGTTATTAGCCATTCCGTTTGGTTTCAAATACAGCGCCACATCTATGGAGTATGCATGACTGTTTACAGCTTATATCTTATTAACATGTATTCATAAGGTGTATGATGAGGATGAAGCAATGCTGAAAAGCAAGTTTGACTATGATAACAGCAGTGGATCTCAAACTTTATTAGGTTGTTCATACTGCTTCCTCATGTATGATAAGTAGTCATGTGTCAGAATTACACATGTAAATATGGCATAACATTAAAAAGGCTGACCAACGCTGTACTACAGACACTTTACACTATTAAAAAATACTATATTGTCAATTATTATAGAGGATTGGCTTCACCAACTGGAGATTTTGTCTGATGAGCTATCAATCACCGAGATAAAAAATAATGAAATAATGAAAAATTATTGGAACAATTAATTACTTGTTCAGCTAATAATGTTGATCTATCACAGCATTTAAATTGTAATTGCATTGTAAATCAACTAAAGTCAACATTCAACGTTTAGTTGTAAATATGTGTACTAATGGGACACACGAATCTTGAGGCTTGTGTTGGGCAAAATAAAAATAGACTGTTTATAGTGTGACGAACCAAGTCATGACATGAAAAACATTGACTTTACAGATGTAGCGAACATGTACAGTACATGCAGCTCTGGATATGTGCCTTCAGCTAGCCAATTTATCAAAATACCCAGATGGCGGTACCATATGTACAGGAAAAAGTGACAATCTGCAAGGTGATGACCGTTCTCATTATCATCATCAGAAAATTTGCGGATGGAGGAAACATACAGCAAAAAGGGATCCAGAGATGTGTACTGACTCAAATGCACAGTGTACAGACAAATGAACAGATCAGAAAGTGATCTGTAGATATCTGCCGCCCAAGAAACACTTCAAGAAACACTACCCTGACCCTTCCTCTTCTAGAAACACTACCCTGACCCTTCCTCTTCTAGAAACACTACCCTGACTCTTCCTCTTCTAGAAACACTACCCTGACTCTTCCTCTTAGCACTTACTTATTTGCTTCACTTACTTGTCCCATTTGTTTAAATAAAAAGTAGGTAGATAACTTCTTGCTCTTTTACCTTAGCACTGGTTCTGCTCTTAGATGCTTGTTGAGGAAGGAAATGGATTTATGATTTCTGGTGACTAGTAGTTCTCCTGCCAACCTATGTTGAATGCACTTATTGTAAGTCGCTTTGGATAAAAGCGTCTGCTCGATTGAATCTTCAGACCAACTGGGAAAATCAGGATGGGGGAGGTGAATGAATAACTGTCTCAATGCTCAACAACTGCTTTTGTGGTGCCCTTGAGCAAGGCAGTTAACCCCAACTACTCCAGTGCACTGTTCAGTGGCCATCTGTAGAATATAATTTGGGCAGCGTTCAGGTATGTAACTATGAGCAGGGTGTTCATTTTTTTTCCCTCATTTTTATTCCAACAAAATAAAAAAGACTGCAGGTATGAATTGCAAGAGAATGCGGGTCAGGTCTTCAGCTGAGGAAGCAACCCCCAGGGAGAGACAGACCTTTCATTTGACCTGGATTAAACATTGATATCCTGCGAAAATAGAGGATAGAGCACAGATTTCTGTGTCACGGCAGAGTTGGGGGGGGTCAATCCTTTGTTAATGAACTTTAGCACAGGAATTTATTTAGCTTTTTTTTTTTTCTTGCACCAAAATGGGGTGTGAAATATCTGTTTCGAAATGAAATGCTTATCGATTTTGATGAATTATTTACTCTCTCCCTCTTTTTCTTCCTCTCTCTTTCACTCTCACGACACTTGCATCATGAATGAGGTTGTGAAAGCATGTGTAGGCCACACTTGGACTAAAAGTTAACCTTCAAATCTAATTGCGAGTCAGGCAAGCACATGCGAAGGAATTACCACACCCCTTTGACTGATGTGGGCCAGCCACTTTTGTTCTGCATCCAGGCAGACTGAATCTGACAGGATGGTAAGGGACAGAAAATAATAGGCAATTAGGTTTTGAGGAGAAAGTCAGGCATTTGGAAAGACATTTCTGCTTGTTCACCAGCTGCATTTTTTTTTGTCTTTGTCACAGTATTGTTTTTTGTGAGGTTGCAGTGGCCTGGAGTGTAGAGAAATGGGCTTGAAACCGGTTGCAAATCCTCAATCCTAAATTAGAAATCCTCTTCCATCCCTCAGTAATACGGTTTTCTTTAGTGAGGCACTGAACATCAAATTGCTGTAGTGAAGCTGCTGAGGGGCCAATAAGACATGATATGTATGGGACCGTATGGGAAGCAGGGTGATGTTGGGGGGGGAAAAAAGTGTGCTCAATCAACTTCCCCTGTGTAAATAAAGGTTTATGTGGGGTGATTAAAAAAGGTCTAGGCTTACACTGACATCTGGTGGAAGATGTGGCTTGCTGATTTTGGCATCAGCCCATGACACTGTATATCCAAGTGAACAGGCATTCAAGCCAAATTAACCATGATAAGTTGATCCCATTATTCACACACAAGCCAGACTGCATTAGATGCCTGTATGCACTGGCATAGATAACGGTAATAGTCTTACTGGTTATTGTATTTCAAACTCAAGTGGATACAAATGGTTGATTCATCTGCGTGGGGAATGACATCAGAAGAGGAAAGGAATTCAAGTGATTTCTACTCATCACTGTCACATCTACAGTATTTCCTCTCCATTAACAGTTGGTCTGGTTTTTCAAGGTCACACTGTTCTGACTTGAACTCAGTGCAAAACTTTTGATAGCGAGCTGCTACCAACCACTGAGGCCGACCTTCTGCTGGGATTGAAACAGTGCTGTGTGGGTGGGTGACACGCCGCTGATTCTAATTGCCAGTCTTTCGTGAAACAGGTTGATTGAAGTCCGTGGACCTGAATCTCTGACTGAAAAAAAAAAGAAGAAATATATACAAAGTAGTGAGTGAAAGCTTCATTATACCTCCTGTTTCGTGGCATGCTCATGTTCCTGTCCAAGCTCGTTTAGTATCTGTCCTCGTTAAAAAGGACATGAATAGAGTGAGTGCAGTGTATGCTATACTATAATGCCATGTAATTTTTCCTTCAATCATATCTATATAATCTATAAACTTTGAGTAGTAATATAAACACTGAGCTGTGGTGAAATAAAACAAATGCTATGTCACATTAAAAAAACAAACAGTGGAATGCAGTTCAGTAATTTTACAATGAATTGTTGTAATTGATCTTTTTGTTGTACCCACTTTCCCTCAACCTGCCTCATCTATTCTAATTCAGTTAGTCATTTCCTACATTTCCCAGAATAACTTTCAACAACCCCCAGAGAACAGGCGTGAACTTGTTGTATTGTTATATATTGTTATATACTTGTTGCAGCTGTGGGTCATACATGAAGGTGGAGATAGTGATAGCACAGTAAAAGCAAGAGAGCAAGAAAGAAGCCCTTGCTCTTTCATTTTGAGGGGCTGACATCAAAACCTGCCATTCACTGTTGATGTTTTAGATCGATGAAAACATCTCTGCTATCAAAGTCCATTGCAGCTGCATTGGAAATATCTCAAGTCATATATGGCAAGTTAGCAGCATAAATAAGAAACACCAAACAACAAAATATGTCCAAAAATGCAAGGTACATTGCCAACAGCTGTTTTTTTAGGTGGATTTTTTACATTAAACCACAAATGTAATTGCTTATCTTCAGCATGCCTTAACCTTTATCACAGACTGAAAACAATGTAAATGTCATATTTAACAAAAACAGCTGTCAGAGCTTCGACAACAACAAAGTGTACAGTATACACATCCACTGAGTCACAGCTGTAATAATGAAAGTGTCATTTTTCAGTCAGACATACGCCTACTATACATGCACCACTGCTGACAAGGCTTTCACGTATATTCTCCTGCCAAAATAGAATCACAGTATAGAGTCACATCTTTCGCTCGTGTCACTGGATCAATCTGTGATCCCAGCGCTCGTAGAGCCAGGTGACAAGAGAAAGACAATGGTGTTCCTTCTTCTTATCGTCTTCATTACACCTTAAAACCCTTCTCCGTCTTCTTCTTTTTATCTCGGGCTTTGCTCTGATGGACCAGCCTCTTGGAGCCCTCTGAACTTCTCCTCTCGTGATTGGTTGTGGTTCCTCGGTCTGCGAGGAGATCAGAAATCTCTGACCGGCCTCAGCTCTCACACACCGCACAGACTAAGTCATTTTACTGCAACTGTAAATGAACGTTGCCGCTGTCGTCAGGCCACGTCATGCGCCGCCGTGTTATGTCGGTGAATCTCATTGAGAACAACATCACCGCGGGAACCGTCGGAGATCCCGCTGTCTGCAAACACAGAGCCTGGGGAGGACAGACAAGAGAGGTTAACAGATAACATACTTTGCGGAAAGTATCTCCCCGTTCAATATGTTAGACCTTGCAATTGCAATGTATGAATTTACCACTGCTATTGGTGACCTCGCTGATGACAGAGGAGCTTCGAGAGGCGGGGTTAAGAGCTGAGCTGGTTGCTGTGGTGACTGACAGCTTTTTAGGGTCATGGGTGGCCGTCCGACTCCATTCTGCAGTGCGCATGTTGAAGCACATGTGAGTGTTTAAGTAAGAACAATATATTGCATCATTGGCCAAATGTATCAACTGGTTTGCTCATATGTATCAAATTGCTCAATCCTGCTCTCTGATTGGGCTGATCTGTCCAATCAAATTCGCAGTGGTACAAGGAGAGAGTTCTCACCTGAGTTTTCAGCCAATCGTAGACGTCCACAGCAGAGGTAAGTTCTCCACTGTCTGCGGACATTTTCCTTTACAGCACAGTGGAAGACAAAGATGAAGAAGCCTGGGGAGGAGAGGCAAAAATAAAACAATTTGAAAAGGAGAGATGAAGAGATGAGCTGGCAAAGAAGCACCTTCAGCCACCGTCTCATCCAACCTAAGTGCACGAGGGAACGCTTCAAGCATTCGCCATCCAAACGCCATCCGGCTGTACAGCGCTACCTCCAACCCCCGAGCCTGCTGCTGTTTGTACTTCTTTCTTGTTACTTTGTACATCCGCTGCTGCATAACTGCAATTTCCCTCGGGGACAATAAAGAGCCATCTAATCTTAATTTGTTTTTTTGATTTCTGGTTTCAGTATGTGCTTGTGTATCGAGGTTCAACCAATATGGAATTTTGAATACCGATACTAATATTTTTGGAGCTGCTGATGTCTGTTGTTTTGTGCCAATATTCTGTATATTTAAATGTGACCATTTTCATGCTGAGGTTTCCACATTTACAGGGTGGAAAAGCCTTTGGGACAATAACACTCTCCACTGCCACCTCTGAAGCTGGTTCAGTAAAATCATATCCTCACTTCCAATTTTTAATAAAAGGCCCATATCAGCCTGTGTAAATGCATATTCTATACATGACTATGTGCACATACTATGTATATGTATATGTATATGTATATTTGAGGATTTCTTTGTTCAATTGGTTAAAAATAACTATATGACAATATATTCTAAAATACAGAGGATCCTCTCTGTAAACCAATCAAAAACTTAATTGCCCACCATCCTTTAAAAAGTACAATAAATTGTTAAAATCTTATGCAATCACTCATTATTTTAAGTGTAGGAGTCACATTTGCCACATCTCAATTTGGAATGAAATTCTTCATGTGTCACCTTGCAGAGAGTTAAATATGGAGAAGAGGTAAACGAAGGGCATGTAGAGGGGGCCCCAGGCGAACAGAGCGAAACCCCAGGTGAGGCCAAGCAGGATGACGAGGCCAGTGATGCTGCGCAGGTCAGTCATCAGGCCCCTCTGAGGCGACTGGTTCTGGGGGTTCTGCCTCTTGATCCGGGCCAGCTGGATCAGGACCACGATGAAGACCAGTAGGCTCAGTGCAAAAATCAGGATGAAGTAGGCCACTACCCCTACGTAGAAGGCTATGTCATTACGCAGCCAGCAACTACAGGAGGATAGACATAGACACAGAGAGGTTATAGGGATCATACTGTAAAACATATTTAATAATATTTTAATAACTTTTTTTTTTTGCAATAAAGCTGCGGCTAGATGTTATTTTCTGCTGATATTCAATAACTTTCCATTTTCATGCCAAACAGTTACAAGTATTTAATGTTTCTTCCCATAATTGTATTCTTGGCAGGGTGGAAAAGCTTCTAAAACAGCATTTAGACCATCATGGACACTAAAACTCTCCACTTAAATTCATACTAATGAAATTGCTTTAGGGTTGGCAGCTCTTTAAGGTAACCCACCCAAACTCTCTATCTTTAAATTAAGAATTAATAAATCATTTGATGCAATGTGCAAAGAAAATAAAATTTGAACCTCCATCAGGCAGTGGACCAAATGACCAAATGACTGATCTGATATTTAAAAAAAACAAAAAAAAAACAGCATTTACACACAAAGTTTAAGATTTTAACTTACAAGTCATCTGAGGTGCCGTCTATGTTTTTCCCATAGGTAACCAGACCATAGTTGTCTTTGTCCACTGATATTACAATAATCACCACAATGAAGGGAAGACCTGCAAACACCATGATGTTAATGAGCAGTACCTTCACAGTTATCCAGAGAAAAAAAAGAGGTGTTTGAATCTCAATTTTAAAGATTCATCAATTCATACATTGTCTACCTAGCCTCATCACAAGCAGATACAAATTGGTCATTGGTTGAGATACATACACAGCGTTTTGGAAACAAAGTCTTAAAATATTGAAATAGTGCTCGATTGAGCTCAGTGTTAAGGCAGGGTACCTACCCCAGCCCAGCAGGGAGAGCTTGAGCATGTATCTGCTGAGGTAAGGGGTGAACACCTGAACGATGCTCAGGTACATGTGGAGGGCCTCAAGGCCCGCCCAGGTGAATGATGTCAACAGGAAGTAGTGCAGAAAGAAGGCAGTGCTAATGCACAACCCAGTAACTGAGTAGAGCGCCAACCAGCCGTCCAGTAGGAAGAGTATGTTGAGGAAGAGGAGGGACAGGCACAGCTGCACCAGGATCTTAGAGGGAATGTCCCGAAGCAATTTTCTGCAGAGAAAGAGTTTGTGAAATAGTTGCTAAGGGTGGAAATCACCAGCGGCTGATACATCATCAGAGGCCACTGCTAATCTTCTCACTAATGATAGATAGATATTGTAGATAGATAGATAGATACTGTAGATAGATAGATAGATAGAACTTACTGGAAGGAAATGTATGTGAGTAAGGTGACAGCGAGAAAGATAGCAGAGATTCCACAGCCAATGTAGGTGATGTAGGTCAGGATGAGAGCCTGGTGGGGGTCGGGTATTCCTCCTCTGGACACATCCTGTAGAGAAGACAGGACTCACACTGTAAATAATGTACAAATAATGAATACATATTGCGAGTCCAATACAGTTTCTGAATTTTGCTGTGTAGGCTTTAATAAGCTTTAACATCTGGCTTAGACTACTGCCACTCTCTGTAGTCCTGCCTCGGTTGAAAGGCCCTCTCTTGTCTCCAACACACGCACACACAAACACACACTGACCAGCAGTATTGCAAAGGAGGTGAGATGGTTGCAGCTGCAGGTTGTATTTTCCTGTGTGGTATTGAGCACAAAGCAGCCGGCAGGGTTCCACCCTCCTCCGCCACCTAAACATTAGCAACATAACAGGAACGTTAATACCTGCAGAATTTGTCACTAATCTGGCTTGACAAGGTGCATACTCACCATTCAGAGTGAAGTCCCAAAATGCACAGGAGGCCTCATAGTTTGCCTGCGGATAATGGTGAAATATATATATATATATTTAGACTTATATATTTAAATAAATGTAATTGAATTACATGTATTTACTTGTTTTGATTTATATATTTAGTCAATATTTGTGCACGGCTAATTCTCAAATGGACCTCCAAGATGGATAGGACATTTGTGATGCAACTGCAAAGCCTATACAAGGAAACAAGAAAGGTTGCTCACAAGCACCTTGGTTAGCACATAGCAGCCAATAAAGCATGGCTATCAGCATGGTCAGGATGTGTTCTTCACCAGTCTGCTGAATTAGCTACTCTCAATATAATTCGTACTGAGGAGTGTGTCAAACATCTGCTATGAACCCCGTAAAAAAATGAAAAAACAACTTTTACTTGTGTGCAGACTCACAGGTACAGGGTCGATGTTTCGGATGGTGAACTGAACATTCTGGCTCAGGTTGCCAATTGACAGGTTCGCCACACTGCAGCCCAGGACTGGACTGACAAAGGTTTGATTACCTAACGCTATATCCTGCAAGAGAAGGAGACATAGAGGGATCAAGTTTAGAGGACTGCCTTACTCTATTTACATTTAAATTGTATGGAGTTGTAGCACACTCATGACTTTGATGTAAATAATACACTTTCTATGCATTAACAGAGTTCTGACAAACACATCCATCTCACTATATTCATGGCTTGACTGCAAATTAAAAGAATGCTAGACAGAATGGAAAGAGAAAAGTGGAGAAAGCAGTAAATAAATCGGCTTTCAACCCCAGTAAATCAGGCGAGTGTTGAGTGTAAAACCTGAGGGTGATGAGAAATGAAGAGATGACCGTGTGAGCATGTACCTGGAAGAGGGAGGTGGTGGTGTAGAAGCTGTACTGGACCCTGCTGGCCTGCCGTTGCTCCTCGGGACTCAGACCCTCAGCGAGAGAGGAGGGCAGGAATACAGAACCCAGAATGGTTTCTGAGCTCCTGGATCCTGGAATTTTCAGCTAGGATGCACACACACACACACACACACACACACACACACACACACACACACACACACACACCCACACACACACGCACATATGTGGATGAGTTTGTATGATATTGATATTGATATTGATATTTCTCAGAAGACACCACGTTTGTGAACAACAATTTCACAGAGTTTCTCAAGTTTCTTCAGGTGTTTCTCATTGAATCGGAGGTCAAGGCAGGACAGAAGACAAAATCTAGACATAATGACATCAGGATAGATGCGGGGTACACTCACCTTGGCTGTAGGTACATCATGCAGGAAGATCTCTACAAAGCTGAGCACACTGCAGGAGAGGAAACCGGAGGCGGAGAAGAGCAGCGGAGACGTCACACTGCTGATGGCAATCAGCACCTCCACCTGGGAGACAATAGCAGCAGGGAAAAAAGAGGGGACCAAAGAAAGAGGGATTAGACACAGGCTGGAGAATAACAAAAGAGATTTAGTAATGAATGCTAAAGATTATCCTGTCTCAGCAGACACCTTTCTTATAGATTAACTATCTAAAAAGGATGAGAACCTAAAGGTGCCATTCAGAATCTGACTTTAGTGTCATCTGTGGCACCACTGGCTTTGTTTGGATCCATTTCTGTGGATTTAAAACGTTTTTCACTTAAATATTGATTGACTGAGCCACTGATACAACAGGATGTGACCTTCTTTTATATATATTTTTGTGCTTTCTGCTGGGACTGCTGGGATACATTTTCTGCTTTCTGCTCTTTTAGTTAAACCCAGAAGATACATGGTATGGCACCAGTCAAGAGGCCACGTGGATACCCACAGTCTTTGTAAATATTTGAAAATGGGCCAGTGTAGCTATATTAATTTCCATTCATCACTCTCACCCCTTGAGAATCCATTAGGCTCTTTGTTAATCTACTAAAAAATGTCCAAGATTGGGGCTGCAACAAGTAAAATAATGTGATGTACTCACCAGACATTTGTTGGGGTATTCTGACACAACGTGACTGGCAATAGCACTAGGGAAACACTGCAAGAGAATTAAAGATCAGACACAAAGTATGTGATAAAAGCAATGATTGACAGCATCTCATAAGTCGCAGCTACACTCATTCTGAGTCGCAATCTTTCTGTCATCATGAAAGGAGCAACTTACAGCCACAAGGATCCAGAAAAAGGTGACAGACAGGTAGGGTCCAGGCAGCAAAGCGTCCATGTTCAGTGCAATAATACCTCCAAATACAGCAGAGATTCCCACTATCACTTCAATTACCTATGAGAGACAATGCTCAGTCACTGATAGTGGGCCACATTAGGAACTACAGGCAATGCCTCATGCATTAAAGCTGAAATGTTTCCCTACTCACAGAATATGCCTTAAGGAGTCGAGTGGGGAAAATGGCAGGGGTTAAAACCACAGGTCTCTCATATGTCACCGACTAGAAGATGGAAGGAGAGAAAATTGAGAGTTTTGGGGAGGAAAGAGCGTAGGGTGCAGGGAGGGAAAGATAGGATTGGAGATGGGGAGAGGGGAGTATATGAAAGACATCAATTGGGAGACCAAAAGGAATCAATCACTCATGTTCACACACACACACACACACACACACACACACAAACCTTCCGGTGGCAGCAGCAGTCCTCTGCAGAGCGTGCTGACAGTATGACAGTACTGGCCATCAACACCTCTAACAAAGTCATCAGAATGAGGTTAAAGTTGATCTGAGTAGGAGAACAGACAGAGCAGGAAGGAGAGAGGGAAGAAGAACAGAAAGAGGGATAGACCAGAGGCGAAAGCAAGGGGAAGGGTGGAGAAAGTAAAATGAGAAACCAGGCTTATTCAGTATGAACCATACCGTATGACATGTACTGTGAAATGTACAACCAAGGGATAGTTAGAGTTTACATTATATTAATAGATGACATATGGATTTACATTGACAGCAGAGGGGTTCACGACCAGTTTACAACCAAACCAAACCAGGCACGTGGTCGTCACAGCAAACGTTGAGACGTACACCACCTGGAAATCTGACACCTTGACATGACAACAAGAAAACATAAGACCTGTATTAGTATCGAGCAGTGACTTCCCTGAGGAACTTCAATTAAAACCCCACTAATACACAATTATGTTTCTTTTTAAGCCAGTGGTGTGTTGCTACTTACTGCAACGTGTCTATTCTTGGCAATGGCAAAACTAACAATTGCCGCAGGGATGCCCTGTGAAGAAAACACAGACAAAAAACATGAAGCACGCGATTTGGTTCATAACCTGTTGAGCAGATACTTTATGAACATTATACGCCGGCGGCTATGTTTCAGTCCAATATAACCAGTGTGTGTAAAAGCAACAAGGTACCGCTGTGCAATATCGGTACGTGAGCACACGCTCTACTCCAGAGAAGAGAGATTGTATTTGTGTGATGGTCACTTACAGAGCCTGCAGCACAACGCAAGTAGTCCATGGCAACAGGAAACACATTCCCCAGGTAAAGAGAGAAACCAGCCGTGATCAACAGACTACCCTGAGGGCACACACACACATGCATGCACATACAGTACATATACGGACGCACGGATCACATAAGAATGCCAACACACACACACACACACACACACAATCATACACACACTATAACACACATACACAACACAATGAAGACATACCCACAATTGCAGGTACATTGCTGAAAAGCAGCACCAGAAATGATATTATACCCCATCACATACATCCACCCTCTTCTTGGTGGTATTTTTAGCTGATTTGAGCAGTATGAGCTGTACAACCATCACACATCGTAAATGTTGAGGCACACAACAGGATTTCTCGTCATCATCCCACTCAAATTGTCAAGATCGGGATGCTCTCTGAGAAAAAAAATACATGATTTTCACCCCAACCTTTTAAATTTGTGTGTAAT